>OZ005658.1:33972830-34216450 GCA_963930645.1 Salticus scenicus | reverse complement strand
CTTTACCTTGTGTGAATTTTCATTTCTGAATTTTTGCTTAATTTTGCTTTAGTAATTTTTTTTTTTTTTTTTGATAATTAATATTTCTAAGATGGCTCCCAAGTGATACATGAGTTATACAGCTGCTTTTAAGCTGCAATTTATTGAAAAAGCCAAAAGTGTTAGAAATCGTGCAGCAGCATGTGAGTTCGGTGTTGATGAAAGATGCGTTCATCGTTGGTGCTCTGAGAAAGATGTGCTGGCATGCATGCCAAAAACAAAGCGTGCTAGAAGGAGCGGCACAGCACATTGGCCCCAGCTAGAAGATGATCGTCACAAATGGATTTTGGAGCAATGAGAAAATTCTTGTGTCCACCGTGAAAATTCGTCTTCAAGCTAAGAATATTGGGGCCAACATGAAGATTTCCAATTTCAATGGAAATCCGAACTGGTGCTTCAGATTTATGGCCAGAAAGAAATTGTCTGTCTGTGCCAAAACAACTTTAGGGCAGAGTCACCCAGAAGATTGGGAAGAAAAGAGAAGTACCTTTCTTCAGTATTTAAAGAGCGTCGTAGCAGAAGGAAAGTTTAATGACTCTCACCTGATAAATATAGATTGAGTTCCTCTTTCATTCGATTGCCCTCCTAGCCGAACAGTCAACAAAACTGGAGACAAGACTGTCTCTATCTATCGTCACGTCCGGGCATGAGAAGACGAATTTTATCTGTGTCCTCGCTTGTGCAGCTAATGGAGAAAAGTTGAAGCCTTTACTTATTTTTAAAAGAAAAACCTTGGCCAAACAAAATTTCCCAGCTGATATTTTGATCAGGTGTAATGAGAAAGGGTGGATGAACAAAGAAATAATGTTGGACTAGATAAAGGAATACAATTTTTATTAAAATCACACAATCAACTGTGGAAGAAAATCATATTTATTGAAATTTTATTTGTCCGACTGAGTGAAAATAATGCCTGGACCAGGAGTCGAACCCCGGATCTAAAGGTCTTTCAGCCGAAAGGTTGTCTGAGAGAGTATGCTGACCGGTTGTCGGCCTGGATAGCTCAATTGGTAGAGCCTTGACCTTGTAAGTCAACGATCTGGGGTTCGACTCCTGGTCCAGGCATTATTTTCACTCAGTCGGACAAATAAAATTTCAATAAACAGATAAAGGAAGTCTGGTGAAAAAAAAAAAAAAAGGAACCTTTTTCCAGCCGAGAGGAATTATTATGGATTCCATGCGAGCCCATCTATTGGATTCCATTAAAGTGGTGGCTAAAAAAGCTTCAGCCACCCTTACCATTATTCCAGAAGGAATGACGAAAATTCTTCAGCCACTCGATTTGACCATAAATAAAAGTTTTAAAGGCTACGTATGTAAGGAGTGGGGAAAATTGGATGGCAAAAGAAAGTTATTCTTATACAAAAAGTGAGAAAATGAGAAGAACTTCATACGAAGACATTGCTAAGTGGATATCTCAAGCCTGGAAAGAGGTGTCTACAAGCACAATTAAATTGGGCTTCTCCCAGGTGAGAATCATCCCTGAAGAAATGTCACACATTTCAGATGAGAAGGAGGAAGATGATGATGCTAGCTTGGATGAAGAAGTGCTTTGGCTCTTCGAATCGGACAGTGAAACCAGCGATTTTGATTGTTTTGAGCAAGTCTGAATTTTAAAGTGGATGCGACCCACAAAAAAAAAGCTTGCTCAGTGGTGCCAACCACATTAAAAACCGTGAAGCGCCACGAGAAGGGTACGCATCCCACACTCCGGATGGATAAATAAATCCAACCAATGTCTCCTCAATTAAGTAAAGAATTAGAAGTAAGTTTTTTTAAACACTTTAAATTTTAATTAAGGTTTATTTATTATTATTTTAATGAATGATTACTTATTTAATTAAAATCGCAACATTTACAATGCTTTTTTTTTTTTTTGGTTGATTAAGCTCATTATCGGGCATGCAGCGTTTATGATGATATTCTGGTTTATTAAGCTCATTTTCGAGCATGCAGCGTTTCTTCCACAAAATGCGGTATATTTTTCAAGACTTTGTCATTTTAATTCTCAGTTTTATAATGAAATATTTACTAGGTGTATGCTCTTACCCTTCTTTCCATTATGTATATTAAAAGTATACATATAAATAAATATTTTGATAAATCTTCTGAAGTTAGATCTAATTTTTTTTTTTTTTTTTTTTTTTTTTTTATAATAAGAAAAAAATGTATTTCATGATTTTTAGATTAATCATTAATACTTTTTTATTTGTTTGGGTTACTGAAAATCTCTTTTGCAGATTCAGATTGATGAAAATTGATTTGTCAGGTTTGGGTAGAGTTTTACCCGAGAATATTCCAATAGTTACAAGATTTTTAAAATCCAAAAATAAATAATTGCATTTTTTAAAAATTGTCATTTTGTCAAATTTACTAACAAAAATTAAAACGTTTAGAAATAGAGAATTTTTTTTTTAATCATATTATAAACATCTACAAGTAGTTAAAAACTTAATTTGTTATTTTATAAACTTTAAAACATGAAAAACTTAATAAATAAATAAATAATATTGGCATAAATCAAGAATTCAACTTTCAGAAGTATCATTAGTAACTTACTTTACTAATCAGTAGCTTTTAACTTATAAAATTGTACTTTTTCTTAAAATTCAATGAATAAAGAAAATACACAGTTAAGTAGAAAAACTGGCATTTCTCTATTTTAATGACCACCATGTTTGTTTATAATAAAATCAAATATTATTTGATTGCCATTTTATCAGGTGAGTGTACAACACTTAATTAAATAAATTAAGTCAATTTCAGGGGTAGTAGAAGCACAAAGTAAAATTTCAGGGTATTTTCAGTTTCAGTATAAAATAACTAGTATATCTACAGAAGGGAGACATTTGGTATTTACCATACAGAGGCAAAAACAGCTAGATCACTTTTTTTAATATGTTTATATCAGAATTCTTTTTAACACTAATTTTCAAAATTTTTATTTGGATTACAACAGAAGAGCAAAACATAAAAGAAGAGTTATCTAGTATATTTTAATAAACACAAGAAATTTTAAAATGACTTAAAAATATATTTGACTAATTTAAAATTAGGAAAAGACTAATTGAAGCACATAAAAGCGTTTTCAGATTGGTCTTTTTTATTAATAATCTAATAATCAAAAAGCACATCTTTTTGAGAGAGCTGGTTGGGTTTGAGAGGGTTAGCAAGTTTTTGCCACAGGTGGAAAAAAACGAGGTAAAAACCGCCCTGGCAAAGTAGGTTTTTGCCAGAAAAAATGACAAAAACAGATTTTCTACATATAAATGCACGTTTCACTTCTGTTACCTCTCTTAAATTAAGAATGGCAACACATTACACTACAATTCATTAGGATGAGTGCAAAAGGCCACAATAGCCTGGTTGGTAAGAGCAGCGAGTTCATGATCAAAAGACTGCGGGTTCGGTCCTCGAGCCGGCTGAAGACTGTTGTGTATGCTAATGGCAACTGGTGCACGTTAAACTCTATCATGGTCGCAAAGTCCTCCAAGTTCCCATAAAAAATTATACCTCTGGGGGTACCGGAACATGGGCTTAACTCGGCCTTGATCCGGATCAAAATTCGAGTTCCTGTTGTTTGCTGGTGCTTCCATCTTTTACCAGCTTCTGGAGCCAAGTCGTTCTTCCTCCCTAGTGGCGCTCCTCTGAAAAACGGAAGCTGCATCCCTACTACTTTAAATCTGCGTAGTTCTACTACCGGGGCTCGGAATTTCAGAATGGTATAAGAAACAACAACAACAGGATAAGTTCATAATAATCTCATCTTAATTACTACAAAATTATAAATTTCATTAAAAAAAAAAAATATATATATATATATTTACTAATTGAAAAAAAAAAGTCAAACTTTTAGTCTGATTTATATATTTTTTATGCTGCAATTAATAATATTGCAAAATGTATAGAAATTATAAACACTTCTAGTTTTAAAATTAGATATATCAGCCAGCCTATTAATCAACATAACGCAATAATTCAAAGATGCAAAATATAAGCAATAGTAGTAATAATAATACTTATTACTATTGTACTTATATACTGTGTTGAAATAAGTGGAATCTTAAAATAAAATAATCTAAGTAAAATTCTTACTTAATTTTTTTTTTTTTTTTTATAATAAAAAAATTACGCATTCAACATTCAGTTGCACTTTCATCATGATTACAAAATAACTTTTGTTTAAGCATTTCATAGCAAAAAGCAAGCTTGGAAACAGTACATTCAACCTATTTCGGAAAAAATATACAAATATATATTTTATTTTGTACTTTTGTTCGTTTATTTTTATCAAGAAAGTAATTAATTTCATTTGTTGTTATGATTTCTTTTCATATAAACTGCATCACTGCATTTAGTTATAAAAATTTTGATTTTTGCCATTTTTTACCAGTTTTTGCCACTCTCCTAGCAAAAATACCAACCCTGGAGAGCAGCAATAAAGTGTGTTGTTGCCTGCCCTTTTTTGTTTTTTTAGCCTGATGATGAGTTGCACTATTTTATTTTTATCTAAAACAAATGTTCTGAGTTTTAAAAAATTTATGGTGTTTGGTCATAAAAGATTTTTTTTTTTTTTTAATAAATACTTAAACTAACGATCATGGCAAAAAATTTTGCAGTAAAGCCATGAGTTTCAAATTTGACTGCCTAATTTGAGTAGTTAAAATGCCAATTTGTAGTATAAGAGCTTAAATTTTCAAGAAATTTAGAACAACTTATATTTAAGAACGTTTCAGAACATTTAAAAAAGTTTTGAGAATATCTTTTCAATAATATTAGGACACACTGCAGCAATATATATAATCACAATTAAAATAATAAATAATGAAACTGTTTATAATAAATTAAGGGGGTGCATCACGGATCGTCAAGGTCATCCAAAGCCTACGTTATTCTATGGCGAAATTTGTTTATAGAATTACACGTTACCTAATGAATTTTTTTTAATTCTGTTTTCACAATCAGAAAATTCACCACCATACACTGAAGACCCGTGAAACAAAAACTGTTATATTTAATTTTTAACCCTTTATTTTTAAGCTGTAAAATGCGAAAAATACACTTGTGTTGCTTTACTAGCCTCTAACTTATCAACAAATTGCAATATCTGAAATCTGTATAGCGTGTCTCTTTCTCAAGAAAACCAAGCTTTTTATTAATGTTTTTATAAATTGTTTTATTTAAATCTCTATTAATGAGAATATAAGAAACTTTAATTTTTAAATTGAAAAACCTCAATTTCAGCAGATTTCCCCGCCTCCCATCTGAAACGCCCCTCGAAACTTACGGGAAGTCATTAAGATTGATTGATGATATCGTTCATGTCGAAAGGGGAAGGGGGATAATGGTGTCGTTAAAACATACTTTCTGGGTCCACACAGAATTTTTCTTTTTCAGAGTCCAAATGCATTAAAGAAAAAAAAAAAAAAAAAAAAGAGAGAGAAAGAACTCTTTGCTTAAAAATCTAATATTAAAAAAAAAAAAAAAAAAATGTTTGTGTCTCCGACTACCTCTTTACGTAATCTGAACGCAAAAAGATGCGAAATAACTCAAGGACTCAGAATTGAGCATTTAAATAAAATTATTTCAATTAATTAAAAGACATTAAATAAAATCCCTGTAATAGTTTTAGAATTATTAAATATTTAATTAAAAATATAAAAATAAATAAATAAATAATATATAAATAAATGAACTTATGAGTTTATTAATTAATTTAATTAATTTATTTTGTCCTTGGCATAAATTCATTTACACGCGAAAAATAAAAATAAAATAATAATAATAGTAATGATAATACATACAAACATATATATATATATATATATATATATATATGTACCGTTACGATTTGATTGTGAAATTTTTCCCAATTTGGTGATAGCTTTTCCTAAGCAGAGCAATCGTTAGATTTTTTTTTTTTAATTATTATTACTAGGGTGCTCTGCCCCTTACTCGCTTCACTTATTTACCCCTGCGGCACTCTGCACGTCTATTCGCCGCTTTATCTTTCACTGATATTACTAGTGCATAACATAAACCAAAAGTAGAAAAATGAAATTCAAGAAATCTTCATATTTATTGTCTAATTGAAATATATAAGTACTATTTAAAACTTTTTATTACGAAATATTATTCTAAAAATCAGTAAGTATATATTTATATATAGATATATATATTTAGAATAGAAAAAAAAAAATAATCGTAATATCTAGACCATTTTGTGTTACATCTTTAGTATACGACCCCATTGGCAACTTTTAAATTTTTGTTTCTATTTAGAGATGATTTTTTTCGTGTAATTGTTCTTCTTATCTGTCTCTCTCTCTCTCTCTTTCTCTCTCTCTCTCTTATTTAAAAAAAAAAAAAAAAAATATATATAGGATACCTACTTTTTCTAATGCCTATACATTTTACTAATAATCTTTTAGTTAATTTGGGACGATATATAATGCTTTCTATATATTTTTAATGTACAGTTAGATAATTTTACCATTTCGAAAACATCTGGTGAAAAAAAAAAAAAGCCCATTACCTACTATTACATTTATTATATGCACTTTTTTGACATAATGTAAGGTCAAAAAACGTAAAATTAGCCTAACAAATTAGACACTTAACAATTTTCCAGCGAAAGAAAACTGATACATGTGTAAAGTTATACAAACAGAATTTACATACCAAGTTAAAAAAAAAAAAAAAAAAAAAAAAAAGGTAGAGCCGCTTTTAAAAAGTACTGATTTCCGAGATCTAAAACTGACCTACCTAATGAGGATAATTGTCAATTTTCCTGTAATAGCCACGTAATATATGCGAAAGGATATCTAAAATGATATTTATGTAGCAATTTTCAAGAAAATCGTAAGAACCGTTTTTGAGACATCGACATCCACCAAAGTTTTTCAAACTCAATTATTGACAACAGTTACATACGAAAGGGTATCTAAAAGATATTTATTTATGGCGAGTTTGCACAAAAATTCCTACAGCCGTTTTTAAAGAAATGCACTTGCGAGACCTCAAATTCATTTTCATGAACTAACCAACTATTACATACGAAAGGAAATCTTATATGGTGTTTATATAGCAGCTTTGAAGAAAATCGTTAGAGTCGTTTTTGCGATACGGACTTAGGGTCCTACTTCCGGCTTCATATATCTCCCTTCCGGCTTTCCAAATTTTAACTAAAAGTTAAAATTCATCGGCACATCAGACCTAACTCAATTCTGAAGTTTCATTGTTCTACCTTTATTGGTTTCACAGATATGACAGTCAAAAGATTCACCCCATACATGCACACACACACTGACCAATTGCCAAAAACTGCTTTTTTGGACTCAGGAGACCAGTTAAAACTCCACATGAAATTTTTGAACCGAATACAATACTTTCATTACCTACGGTAGTCGGATAATGAAAGTAAAAAGTTTATTATTATTATTATTATTATTATTATTATTACTTTAATTTGGGAAAATCTCCTTCAATTTTCCGTGCCTAAAGCTTGAAGTTTTAATTTTCTATCTACTTCTTAAAATAACAAAGGATAAAACCTACTCGATTTTTACTTCCATTACCCGACAACCGTAGGTAATGGAAGTATTGTATTCGGTCAAAAATTTCGATATCGAGAATTCACCTCAATTACATGTTTTAAGGTCTCCTGTGTCCAAAAAAGTGGTTTTTGTCAATTGGTCAGTGTGCGTGTATATGTGTATATGTGTGTGAGGAATTTTCTAGCTGTTATATCTCGGAAACTAATACAGATAGAACAAAGAAACTTCAGAATTGAGATAGGTCTGGTGCACAGATTAAATTTTCAAATTTTGGTGAAAATGGGAAAACTGGAAGTAGAACATCCGAAACCGGAAGTGCGACCATAAGTCCGTATCTCAAAAACGACTCTAACGACTTTTTTAAAAATTAATGTATAAGCACTCCCTTTCGAATATTATAGTTGGTTAGTTCCGAAAAATTGATAGGCGTCCTGTATAAATAGGTAAATTTGAGGTACTGCAAGTGCGTTCCTTTCAAAACAGCTGTACGGATTTTATTCAAACTTTCAATCTTAAACCTTTTTTAAATATCCTTTTGTATGTAATTGTTTTCCACTCAACAAATGAATATGCCAAGTTTTGGTAAAAGCCGGTATCTCAAAAACGGCTCTAACGATTTTCTTGAAAATCGTTACATAAACCCATTTTATATATACTTTCTCATGCTTTACGTTGTTATTACAGGAAAATTAATAGTTACCCTGATCAGACAGATCAGTTTTAGATCTTGGAAATTAGTGTTTCAAGAAAAAAAAAAAAATCGCTATGTAAACTTTGTTTTATATGTCTTTACGTAGGTATTAACTTTCTCTTACCGGAACATTTTTAGTTGTCTATTTCTTTAGGTCAGTTCTATGTCTTCTGATCACATTATTGCCAAAAAGTGCATATAATGCGAGTATAATGGGTAATGGAAGTCGTGTCTCATGCGATAGATGTAGCCAATCATAGCATATTATATTTGGCATAAAACTGTTGACATTTTATAGTTGATGGAATAAATCAAATTAATGTAGAAAATATCATGAAAGAAAATATTATGTACATCACGTATAGTGTTGTTCATATGTAACTGCGATTCAAATATAAAACTGCTACTTCAATTTTTTCGATATTGACCGTTTTGAAACTGTCACCTGATAAGTACCCAAATGGAAGCCTATTGTCACAGGCAATAGGGACAGGCACACGAGAGTCTGCGAAGGAATGTGTCGCTGCGAAAACAGCGGCGAAGGAAGCGGGCTTTTGAGCAATTTCATGGATTATATATATATATATATATATAGAAAACGATGCAGAAAAGAGTTTCCATTAAATGTAGTGTCCATAACGAAACAGGCAGAGCCTTCGTTGATTCACTACCTCAATTGATTTCACATTCCGTCATTTTTGACGGTGTTACATGCCAGTAATAATAATAATTTTGCTTCTCATCAATTTAAATTTATATTGGTGGGTGTAAACGGTATAAGGCTTATAAAAGTTTCAAATTTTAAAGGAAAAAAAAAAAAAAAATTGAGAAAATTTCGCAAGGGTTTGCTAGTATAATCAATAATAATACAATTATAAATTAATTTTAATTCTACTTTTATTATAACAGAGCCAGGGCTAGAAAAATTAGGTCATGCTACAATCTCGCTAATACACGATGTCAAATAGTTTTTAGGATATAGTCATCTGCAAAATCCTATATCTTGAATAAAAGCAGCACCACTACACTAGCTCAAGTATTCGAGAACAGAATCTCTGGGTTCTTGATCGAGAAATTAAAAAATAAATAAATAAATAAATGTAAAATTAGTATTTTAATTAAAAAACTAATATGGGATTTTATTTATTTGTTTATTTCTAGCAGACCCGTGCGAAATTTTTGCACTTTATTTTTTTTCTTATTTACCTTAAAACTTTGAAACTCATAAATATTATACCAATTCAACCACCTAATTAAAATTTTAATTTACAAGAAGCCAATTCTTATTAAAACCAAAATCATTCAAAGAAAGGTTTCCAAATAATAGTCATGGTTCATGGCCCAATTTTCATGCTTCCACAGTCGGTGCAGTTTTAATATAGGACTCCCAGGATGCCTTTTAAATTTTTATCATCATGTTGGCGGTGACTTTTTATTAATTTTGGTATATATATATATATATATATATATTGTTTAAAAAAAATAATAATAATAAAATAATTCCTATTTTGATTATATTTTTTATGATCGTGTTTTTTATTCAATTTATGACACAAAAGTTCATATTCTGTATATATCTTTAAAGTGTTGCTAGGTTTAAAATGACGCTTGCAAAGGTTTTAAAGAAGCATCTGTTAAAAAGACATTGTCCCGTAAAATAATCTCATCAGACAAATGTCGTCATTTTTTCTTATTAGTTCATTGAGCTAAGTCCGCGTGCTTAAATATTGTCCATATATAAATATCACCTTTTCTCTTTTCGTATTTTATTAATTACACCATTATCGTATCGTTTTGACAAAAAAATAATTGAAATTGGTCCACATTAGAGAAATGTTTTATAGATTTTTAATGTATACCTATAGAACGTTTCAACTGTGACATGGATAAATCGTTGTCACCCAGATACAAAATAAAGACAATAGAGAAGACACTGCTGAATTCAGCAAGACCCGAAACCAGCTTTTGTACTAATTTAAAGGATTTTCTTCTTTTTATGTTTTTATTTACAAAGCGATAACAAAAAAAAAAAAAAAAAAAAAAAAAAAGAGTAATTTTTTTTTTTTTTTCCCTTCATTAAAGTATATTGATTATTATAGCGGGAAAATTTAGCTAAGGTTTTAAGAAATTTATAAATTATTAAATGGCTATCAAAATATAATATAGTAAAAAATTATGAGAGTAGAAAGGAGTCTTTCTATACATAAGCATCAAAATTAAAATAGTATTACATTTATTTAACCCGTTAACGCCCGAATTAATTTTGCAAAATATTATTATCTGATTATTTCACTTCTAAATTAATATAGACAACTGACAGCGAAATATATTAACTTAAACAATTCTTCTGATAGTTTTAAATTTAAAGCCTATCCTCATTTACTGACGTTTAGTAATCTAGCGAGAAAACTTCGAAATAGAAAAACTTTGAGATAACAGATTAATTTCCTATTATATGTTGGCCAAGATCTCGAAAGTAAAGTATTATTATTCAACTCGATTTGAATTAGTATACCTGCGCAAAAAGCAAATATATGTGCGACGAATGAAAAATCATAAAATGACTATCCAAATTATGAAATAATAATTAATAGTAGGCACATAAAAACTTTCAGGGATCATTTAGAGTGATGCTAATGGGTTAATAAATAAATAAGTATAGCTAATATATATATATATATATATATATATATATGCATTTTTTCATGGTTAAAGTTATTATTATTATTATTATTATTATTTTTTTTTTAGATTGATATTGGCATATCTTATTCATATTTAAAAATTTATTTAATAAAGTAATGGTAGCTATGGCACGTTTTCTATTAAAAATGATATAAATAACGCAAACCTCCGGCAAAATAATAATAATAACAATACAAAAGCATAAAATTCTAACGAAATAATTATCTTATTTTTTATTTTGTGTCCATTTCAAATTATGGATATTAATTTTTATTAAATTTTTTATTATAGTATAGTGTTGTAATAATGACGTCCCAACCTAAAACAGAGAATCTGAAACCTGTATTGCATTTGCTGTAAAATTAAAGCTATTATATTTAAAGCTATTATAATTAAAGCTATTATAATTCGTATTCATTATTATTATTATTATTATTATTAAATTTAGAAAAAGTCTAGGTGGAATGGATTCTGTGAGAATCTTTTTAAGGGGTCCTAATCCATATTAACGTGTGTTTTGGAGAAAACGATGGAAAACTCCTAGTGCTAGGCTGACGAGTGCTGCCTTGAATCGAACCAAACGCTTCTCATAGCTTAGAGAGTAAAATCTTTTGGTTAGTGGTAGGGTTGCTATTCAAGAAAATGTGTTAATTAAATTAGTAATTCAATGAAAATCGAATAAGCGAATTTTTTCTTTGTATATTTATACTGTGCTTCGAATGGGATATTCGCAGTATGCTGTTATGTCGTATGTATAAATCGTAATCACGAAAGTTGCGCCAAATGGGTGCAAGTTTATGCGGATCCCGGAAAAAGGGGCACCTGGGAAAAAAAAAAGGGGGCACTTTTTCGATTCGCAAATTAAGAAAAGGGCCCTTTTTTCCGGATCGCGGAAAAAAAGATACCGGAAGAAAGGGCAATTTCTTAATTGTTTCTTGTAAAATACTTCTAAATACGAACAATAGCAAAAAATTTTTGTTTTTACGAGGGGAAGGGGGGGGGGAAGAGAGACAGATTGAACAAAAAAAAATCTGTTTCAGAACCCATGCATCATTCATAATTTATAAAACATTTTCCCCATTACTATGGCATTTATATATATTGTAAAAAGAGTCAGAGGTTGATTTTTATATAAAAGGAAGTTACTAAAATAAATTAAAAATATGCATAGATAAAGAAAGATTTTCCAGCATTTTTGTGCTAAAAGAATTAGCTATCGTGGGTGAAATTGATAAAATATTTTTGATTTGATTTGACAAATTTGATTTTGTTTGTTATATCAGTGTCAAACAGCAGACAAACCAACCCATCATAGAGACATAGACGGTAGAAAGAGTCTGATTTGAAGTTTTTTCTTTAATATCATAAAGATTTTTTTTTTTTTAAACTAATTTTATGACTTTAAAAAATTGTAAATTGTAATGTCTGGACATAACTTTAAAATAATAATAATTTGTTAAAAATAATTAAATAAAGGAATGAAAAATTAAACTATGGGTTAGGAAATATATAATAGTGCCGTTGGAGCGATGAAATTGTGAAGTTTGGAAGAGCAGAATTTAGAATTGCAGAAAACAGGGCAGTTTAGAATCACCTAGGAGGGGACCTCTGCATAGGATTGATTTTACTTAAAGTTGCAAGTAGAAAATTATTGAAATTATTAATTTTGTTATCCTAATTGTTTTATAATTTATTGCTTTTCCTTTCTGCAGAGATGTAAATTATTTTGGGAAATAATAAGGACGGTAGGGGATGAGGTTCTAAACTAAAAGCCTTGTAAATATTCCAACTTCACGTGTGTTATTTATCATAGATCCACAGTTAAAATATCAGGAAATGAACGTATTATTTTACTTTTTAATTTTTAACGTTTTCTTAATTAAAGTATTTGCAGCTCTGCGTGTGTCGGATTATATTCCATCAAAATTCGAAAATTACATTAAAATTAGACCCAAAAATAAATAAAATTTTTCCTTGAACTGTAATTCTACTTAATTAAATCTTAAAACTGTTTAGACTCAAGACTAAAATTTTAAGGGAGGAACAGGAAAATGTCATATTGTAATAAAATAATGAAAGAAAATTATATTGAATATTTACTGAAAAATTTTAAAAAGGTTTTCATTATATATATATATATATATATATATATATATATATATATATATATTGCATATTAAGTTTTAAGATCAATAGCATAAGATAATAAAAATAATGTACTTAAAAAAATCTAAAATTGCGGAACATTTTTAGAACATATGGAACAGTTTTATTTCACATGTATTTCTTTGTAAGAGGGATACTCCCCTCCTCCATCAAACTCACTTATTTATAATGCATAATTGTAAAAATAAACAAATGAATAATAATCAAGGCTGTTACTAATTTGACTTCAAACTTGACAACCTTGCTCAAAATTTTAAGTGGCAACTTAATACGAACTTCAAAATACCACTTTTGAATTTCCTGCAGTTATCTGTTTTTATGTTATTCTGATAACAGATATATATACAGATCAACCGCTAAATAATGGACTTTTATAATCAGGGAACCTCAAAATGTGATATTATGAAAAAAAAACTAGAGTTGAGAATAAAACTACTAAAAGTAATTCGTTTACATACAGTATGGATATGAAAAATTAATTTTGCTTCGTGAGCAAGTGTTCGTCGGCATAATAAAATATAGCAAAGTACTTCCATCAATTACATTCAATACAAAAGAGCGTTTAGCTTAATTTTGGGTAGCTCTGCATATTGTCGATAAACAATGTTGTGTATTTAAATTTATTCTTACTTGAAAAACTTCTAACACAAAATTAGTTATAATTCGAGCAATTTCCAAGTATAGCCTCAATATATCCAAATACTTTGGAGCTCTGTAAACGAATGATGAATGATTTCCATACCACAATCTACACAAAACATGCTTTTATGCATTTAAAAAAAATTGTTACTCACTTTTGTTTAATCAGCCTATTGATGTTAAATTGTACTTATCAGAACATAATTTATTTGAACTTTGAACCCCATAACCATCATGTATTTGAATTCTCTTGGATATTCCTGTACGTGAACCATTTGCTTTGTCTCAAGGAAAAAATTTAGTGTAGCATATTTATATGAAACCCATTTAAAATACCAAGTTTGGACTTTCTGCTATTATTTGTTCTTGATATATGCTGATAACAGACAGATACACACACAAACCAACCGCTAAAAACATTTTCCAATTCAGAGGATTTCAAAACGTATAATTGTATAATAAAGAAAAAAAAAAAAAAAAACTCAATTTCGAAAATTTGACCCAAAAACAATACTTTCTTTACCCTGTGTATACGTGAAAGAAAGTAAATAGTTAGAATTAAAAAAAAACTTTTGAGTAAACATATTTCCTATTAAAACTTAAAAAAAGAAAAAAAAAAAAAAAAAAAACAACACTATTTTTTAAAACACACTACTGTGGGTTTGAATCTTTCGACAAGAGAGAGAGCTATTTTATGTACTGTCTGAAACTATATATGTAGTATAAATAATTCAATAAACATTTTCTTATAATATTCATATATTTTATGCGTGTATTTATAATTAAAAAAAATATTTTCTTCTGTTCCGAAACATTTTGTGTAAAGAATTTTCATTTATTCATTTAATAAGATTAAATTTCTTGACATTAGAATTTAAATCTTAAATCTATTTATTTTAGTGATTTACGTTTCACAAAATATTTCACTGAGCGATGCGATAGTTTGTATATTTTTTTAGCGGCGTTCTTGTAGATAATTGAATACAGGTGCGAAACTGTCTCTTATCACCTTTGTCACCCCACAGCTAGGAGAGGAAGTGTCAAAATAATTAAGGTAGTCAAGAAGATAATTTTTCAACTAATAGGGGAATTCTACTATTCACTGATTGGAGCTCTCGGCTGTCAGTTTTTAAAGTTAGGCCAACCCCAATTTTTTCTTAGAACCTGGGCGGCCATGTTGAAAAGAAATCTTCATTTCCGGATGCACGCCCTTAAGGGTTTTTTTACTCGTCCTCCATTTTCTAAACATAGTGGTCATTAAAACAGGAAAATACCAAAAAACTTTCTCTGATCGAAGACTATGTCTTTTTCAGGTAGTTTCATATTAACTTGCATGCCCTGAGTTTAAGTATTCCGAAATTAATACCTTTGGGGTTACTAAAGTGGGGAATCATCCCATGTGTATACAGGATCAGAAATGTGATAGTGTTGTCTCCAGACCATTCCTAGGAATGAGTCCTAGACTGCTGCCATTTGCCTAGCTACAGTGTGACATTAAAACCCACACAATTCAACTCAATTCAAGCATGATTTTAGATTAGTAAAGGTCATTGTAAGGTCAGATTGTGATACAATAAAATATAGGATGCTATAAACATTGAATGGTGGTTTTAAACATGTATTTACAATTAATTACTGGCTTATGCTTAATACCTAAGAGTCTTTTTCATTTTCTTGTGTGTGTCGAAGCATGTGGGATTTCAGATTTACCTTCTGTGAAAAACTTCTAAAGCATATATCACAAACAAATGGTTTTTCATTAGTATGCGTACGAAGATGTACATTGAGAGCTCCCTTCTGTGTAAAACTTTTGTTGCATGTCTCACAAGTGAATGGTTTTCCCCTGATGTGAGTGTAGTGATGATGCTTTAGAGATTCTCTTGTACAAAATCTTTTGTCACAAAGGTCGCAGGCGAATGGCTTTTCATCTGAATGTGTCCTGAGATGTGCATTGAGGTAATTAGCTAGAGAAAATGCTTTAGAGCATATTTCACAAACAAATGGCTTCTCCTTTGCATGAATAGTAGTGTGTACTTTTAGAGCACTCTTGTGAGCAAATCCTCTTCCACACACTTCACAAATGAAGGGTTTTTCATTTCTGTGTATACGGAGATGATCAGTTAGATGAGACTTTTGAAAAAAACTTTTTGAGCAAACTTCACAAGTAAAGGGCCTTTCACCGGAATGGACAAGAAGATGTGTTTTTAGATTACCACTTTGAGTAAACTGTTTGTTACACAGATGGCAAGTAAATGGGTTTTCATCAGTATGTATTCGAAGATGTTCATTGAGACTTCCTTTCTGAGAAAATCTTCTACAACAGTATTCACAAATATAGTTTTTTATTCCTAAATGAGTGAGGCAATGTCGCTTTAGACTGTCTCTCCTAGAAAATGTTTTTAAGCATGTTTCACAACTGTAGGCTTTCTCTTCAGCATGGATAAATTCTTCAGTGTCTTGAAAAGAATTACTCGATGAACTAAAAATATCACTTTGTGGTTCTTGTTTAACAGCAACAGGTGGCTCTTCACCTGCATGTGTTTGAAGATGTTCATTTAGGCCATCTTTTTTAGAAAATCTTTTTGAGCAAAAATTACACACAAATTTTCCTGTTGCATGAATGATAAAATGACGCTTTAGACTGTCTTTACGAGAAAATTTTTTTAAGCAAGTGTCACAAGTGAAGAGTTTTCCTTCAGTACGAATAAAGTCTTCAACTTGATGTTCTTGTAAAGAATTACTTGATGAACAAAATTCATCAACTGATGGTTGTTGTTCTTCACAAGTAACAAGTTGCTCTGGTTGAAAGTAGATTAAGTTGAAACTAATCTGCGACATGCTTAAATTTATTTTTTCACGTCACATTTCTTATTTATGCAGGCACATTAACATTTTTCTTCTTGAGAAATTTTCAAAATACTGCAGCAATATTTTCACACACACAAAAGACTGTGCTTGTATATAAAGTATTTGCATAGGTAAATCTTGTATTCCGTTCATTAACGAAGATGCCTGTCTATCGTGAGCATCTGAAATAGAAAACAATAATAGCAATAATTATCTTAACAATGTTTAGAAAATTATACACATTTCTAGTTAACACTGTAAAAACTGCCAATACATTCAAAAACTTTGCTTTTCATGTATTAAAATATTGCATTATTTGTTTGCTGCAGAACATTTATATCGGGTATTTTAAAAAGAATTTACTGAAACCAGAATCTATTACAGATGGTGATTAAAATTAAACAGTACTTTTGCATTAACCACATGAAAGCAATTAATGCTTTAGTATTAACTCAGCATACCATAGGAATTGTATGGTTGCTTTGTTTAATATCACCCTTTAGTAATTTTTACTTTCTTCTATATGTAATATAGAGAAAGTATTGGATTCGTAAAAATTTTCGACCTCGGGTTTTTGATGGATTTAGACGTTTTGAGAGCTGTAGAACACGATTTGACCCTTTTTAGAAAATGTCTGTCTGTGTGTGTGTGTGACAAAATTTTGTGGCAACTGTATCTCAGGAACTACTGCACAGAATTTCATACAAATTAGTATGTAGTTGCACCTTGACATAAATTAGTGCCTATCAACTTTTGGTAAAAATTGTCTTACAGGTTGCGTTGCCATCCCACTTTTTCTAAATTTTTAACATGGTGATATAGGACAAAATTTTGTATAAATGTGCATAAAGATAATTATTTTTTAGTAATCATTATGAAATTTACAAGAATTATTTATAATAGAGGTAGCCAACTGGGGAAAAAATTTTGTATGCGTAGGAGCCTCGTGAACCCCCCTGGGGGGGAAGCCCCCCTCGAGGGGAGTAAATTTTCAAGATGGGTATCTTTCGAAAGGTCTCGTCAATACCTTTAAAACGAATGGTTGAACTATAAATCTGTGATAATTTAAAACAAAGTTATCGATTTTTTTTTACTTTTAACAAAAAGTAACTTAGAAAAAAAATCGTTTTTTTTTTTAAACGAAATTTAACCAGACTTGATATTTAGTTGGCCCCTGACATAAACTGGGGCTGATTAGATTTGGGGATCAATCACTCAACAGGTGGTGCTGTGATTGTATTTTTTCTAAATTTTTAACATAGCAGTATATAGGACAAAATTTCGTATAAATGTACATAATGGGAGTTATTCTTAACCTGTGATTGTGAAATTAATATGAATTATTGATAATAGTAGTAGTTAATTAGGAAAAAAATCTCGGTCATCGCTTCCCTCCCCCAGGGGAAAGTACCCCCGGGGGGGGGGGGTAAATTTTCAAGATGGGTATCTTTCGAAAGGTCTCGTCAATATCTTTAAAACGAATGGTTGAACTATAAATATGTGATAATTTAAAACAATTTATCAATTTTTTTTTTTTTTTTTTTAATATTGTTACTGTGTGAATTTGTATAGGAAAATATAGAAGAAAGTCTTGTGCTGGCCCCAGCATACTAGTTTGTTGTAGTTATTGTTGACTAATTAATACAGAGATTACTTTATAAAAATAGTGGTATTCAAAAAGCAAGTGTACCTGGGCAAACTTCTGCATTATACAAAATGAAATATTAGAAACAAGTTTATAGTATGTTTAATAAAAAAAAAATATTGTGTTCATCATATAATAAGTTTATTATAGTGGTAAATAATTGCTTGCATGTGGTTAATGTAAAAGTACCTACTAATTCAACTGATGGTATTCACATACAAATAGCTTCAATTCTACTGATCAGAACTGAATGAAATTTCAAATATGCAAATACAATGATGGATCTTTATTTTGTGCAGCCCGAAGTACAACATGATCTGGACCCACTATTAATCTTATTAAGAATTGGATGGTTAATTAAAGTTAGAAAGTATACCTTTTTATTTTTGAAATCAGCAAAAACTTAAACAAATAAAAGTAAAATACAGAAAAAATATTTTTTTTTTTTTTTTTTTTTTTTTTCAGGTATTAAAAAAAAACAAAAAAACATTCATTCCATTTAAATGAAAAATCACATTTTTGTAATTTAGTGTTATTAAGCAATAAAGTTAAATAGTATTTCATTTAAACAAGTGTAGTTATTGTTTTAAGCAGAATTTTTCTGGCCTTCATTCTTGTGGTGGTGGGCTGAGTAGATTAAGGGCAATTGTCTGCATGAGGATGTAGGTCAAAATTAGCAATGGCTAAAAGCCACATGGCCACTTACTCCTAAATAAATTTGCTATTCGTGGCCGTTATAGTGACTGCTTTTGTCGCTGGCTGTTGCATTGTTTAAAAAAAGTGTTTGTCAATTTCCTACCATTTATTGAATAATATGGGATGAAACCTCTATATTGATGTACACAGTTATTTTCAAAATAAAAGTTCTGTCTTTTATTGAATAAAAATTTGCACTTTTTACAAGCAATCTTACTCACCCCATTAGCCTTAAAAATTAGGAGATTGTCATAACTTTCTAAATTTTATAAAATTCAATTAAACCATAAATTTAGCAGAAAGATAAAATTAACTGAGAAAATTTTTTGAAACAAAATACTTATTTTGCTATGTAAATATACATTAGCTGTAGAACTGTCTCTTAATAAGTTTTTAAAAGCATTTTTTATTTTTTATTTTATTAAAGTTTAAAATCTTTGATCACCTTGGTTCTAGAACTTTTGCAGATTATAGATTTTTGCAAATTATAGATCAATGATGCCACTTCCTCGCTATATGAATTAGTAGAATGTACATAAAACAAACTTTATTTAATGAAGCTAGACTTAGAATTGTTTGTTTTTATATAATATAATGAAGGTAATAAATATATAAAACAATAAAATTTATTTAATGAAGTAGCAGCAATGTATAGTTTAAACACTTAAATGAGTAATTCATTAAAAAAAAAAAAATGTACTCCTGCTTCTGGACTGTGATTAGCAGTATGCAGCCAGATACTTGCAATGTGATTAGTTTGATGCAGTTTTTAATGACTGCATTGTAGATCTAATCCTCAAAACAAATGCTGGTATAATTTTTTCCTTAAATAGTTTTGTGTAGTTTTGAAATACCACCCTAAGCACATTTACACTAATGGTCCTTAAATATCTGTGAAAATACACAATTCCACCAACGCATATGATGTCATTATTTTCAACCAATGAGCAATGCCGTTATTAGCAGAAGTCTGCACTTGCATGTGTTTTATTTGATTACTAATAGAATATTATTCAGACGATGTTCCGATTCGCTATAAAAGTATAAGGCAATAAAAGTATAATTTTTTTTTTCATTTCAGTCAGTTTTTTTTCATTTAATTAACATCATATTTTCTCCTAAACATCCAAAATGTCGAATTTTTGTTACTGCAAAATCTTTTGTTTACATTTGCAAAGTGAGTGTGGATTATAGATAATAGCGAATTATGGGTATGCAGATTATAGATCCTCAACTGTAATATTAGCATATTTATTTGGATAGTTTAATTTTATATTGCTACTACTCTATAGGTACAGAATTTTTTAAAACATATCTTTGCTTTTCTAACTACTGTAATTTTCGACGTATAATCCACAGATTGGATAAATCAGTTTTGGTCTAGAAATTTTAATTAACAGACTATGTTGTACGAGGTACAGTCAATAAGTTTGGGGACTACCCACCCCACTTATACCGGTATATCAGTGAACAAAAATTACAATATGGTTTGTAAGTCTGGTTCTCTGTGCACGTGTGAGACATTACATGACACTGTGCATAACTAAGACATTCAGATCATCATTTGGCTAAAGACTGTCAGCCTCTTATGTAGATGCAGCAATATGTCTTTTTGAGCAACATTCCAACATCAAATTCTGCTGCAAGTTAGAAAAAAATGCTGAAGAAATGTTACGTTTCTACAACAAGTGTATGGAGATGAAGATATGTGATGATCGAAAGTTTTCAAATGGTACAGCTTGTTTAAAAATGCGAGAGATGCTGCTACGAAAGATCCATGAAGCAGGCGGACAATGATCGCACAAACGTGAACGAACATCTAACAGGCAGGAGAAGAGATCAGAAGTGATCGTTGAATTCAGTGGCCAAACAAACTGGATTTTCACATAGCCCCCAGTGATGATTCAGAACAAAAATGTCACATCATTATTGGCAGCACTGATTAGATCGATTATGCAGCACTCAGCCCTTTGATCCTTAGTGAGACTGCAAGGAAAAATGTGCAATGGAGCATGATGCATGTGCAAATCCAAAGACAGGGTCATGTAACATGTTCCATACGATAAGCCAATCTGTTCGGTCACTGCATCAATTGTTGCCCACAATCACTTCTGATCACCTCTCCTACTCGTTGAATCTTCGCTTACACTCGTACAGTCACTTGCCGCTTGCTTCGTGGATCATCTGTAACAGCGGCTGTCTCATTTTTAAACAAGCTGTACTCTTTGAAAACTTTTTATCATCACATAGCTTCATCTCCATACACTTGTTGCAATAAACGTAACATTTCTTAGCGGTTTTTCTTAAATTGTAGCAGAATTCAATGTCTAAATGTTCCTTCAAAACAGACATTTTGCTACATCAACATAAGAGGCTGACAGTCTTTAGCCGAATGGTGATCTGAGTGCCTTATTAGTTTTGCAAAGTGCCATGTAATGTCTCATGCATGCACAGAAAACTAGACTTACAAAACACATCATTATTTTGGCTCATTCATGCACCAGGCAGGAGTGGGGAGGGTAGTCCCTGAACTTATTGGCTGTATCTTGCATTTGTATGATACACTTCTACATAAAAATATAGCTTTTTTTGTTAATTAAAATTTCAAGTGTAAAGTTGTTTCATTGAACCTACGGATTATACATAACCAGAAATTACAATAGCTGAAAGAAGGGGGGGGGGGAGGAAAGAGAGAAAGAAACCACTGCTTAAAAAAAATAAAGGCCAATTAAAAAACTGTTTCTTATGACCTGGCAATTGATAGATTTTCTCAGTTTTGACCTTTAAATGAGGGACCTAGGCTGAAGCGAATGCCCTCAGTGGAAATTTTTTGAGGTTTTATCCCTTATTTATATGAATTTTCGAAAAAAAAAAAAAAAAAAAAAACACAAAAAACTCCGAATTACTAGAAAGAGGAGTGTGTCGTGGGTCCAAATCTGGCACCCCCATCTGTTAAGACTTGGGAGCAGAACCTCTTGAGCACTGGTAAGGCATCTTCATTTCTGCACAGATATATTGTGTATTTTGAATAAAAAGGATAAACATGAGGGAGCCCCAATCCATGTGAGTTATGATTAAAAGTTGGATAAATGACAAATTTTTATGTGCATACATGTGACTTATGACAGAATTTGTGAATTTTGTTACACAATGCGATTTTAAATTACATGTCATTAAGTTCCCTTCACTAGATAAACTACTGTAATTTTCAGGAGATTAGTTGCACTACCCTATAGGCCGCACCTACGAAAAATCAGCAAAATTAAATTAACTTTCTTTCATCAGATAAGCTGCATTGCCATATAAGCCTGGCCTGTAACGTGAATAATCTACTACCTAAACAATTCTTTACACATGCATTGATATCGTAAATATGCACATTTTATTTAAGCATTTAATATGTCTTTTCTTTTATTACTAACAGATTAATATTGTTAAAATCTTACATAGTAAGATAAAGCTGAAGAAACGGACATTTTCGATTGTATTAATTATCATCAACAGCGTTTTTCTTTATTATTATTTATTTTTAATTGGGTGAGTTTAGTTGAAATATTAGATAAAGCTTATTAAAAATAAGCTATGTCTAACATTTTCAATTAAATTTTCCTGCTGATTTTTTTAAAAAAAAAGAGTTAGCTTTCATGCTTCCTAATATTTTGATAAGCTTGTTGTTTTTACCTCTTCTAAAAAATTTATATGTAAAAAGATAAAATTATAAACTAGAAAATTTCACAAAACAAATATTAAAATAAGTTTAAAGATTAATTAGAGAACTGTTTGGGTGTTGCCAGTAACAGCAAAACGTATAACCAAATTAAAAATCACATTTAGTTTTTAAGCATAATGTACTTTTGAAATTAAATAATTAAAATTTTTAAAGAATTGGATGTGTATTAAAAATATTATTACCTAACAGGGTAAAATGTTGGCTGATGAATTAATTAATGTTACAGATTCCATCAAAATGACCTTGAAAATTGATCATTGAACTTTAACTCACGATATTATTGCACAAATTCAAAGAAACTTTTGATTGAAAACTAAGCACAGGAAAAAATATATATATATATATCAGACTTTAAAAAAAATATATGTTTTCTTTTTTGATTTAGAAATATGTTTTTCTTTAAATATTTTTGTTAGAAAAAAATTTCCAACCTTTTTTTTTTCTCTCTTCTTCTTTCAACAGATAGGCTGCATCATTAGATAAGCCGCAGTTTCCAATTTTGAACTTTTAAACACATATAAGCCATGGCTTAGCACCCGAAAATTACGATAATCTTACTTAAGTGACTATGGCAACAGTAAGTTGCTGGCACAGTACAAAACTTTCCAGAATAAGGCTGGGATTGCAGTGCCTCGCTCAACACTATCTTACGCACAAACTCTGTCTTAAGATCTAAACAAAGTGCAACTCGTATTGCAGCGCCTCACTATCTTACGACGACCTCAGAGCTATCTTAAGTCAAATCGTAATTGGATGCGTGCGCAATGACAACATAGCTCGCTCTGCGTCACCCATTGGCTGGCTGGCTGGCTTTCTCTTACGAGGACACGCAGAGGACTTACACTTGAGGCACCGCAATACCAAGTTAAGATTGTTCTTAACCACGCCCATTCTACAAAAGTTCGTAAGATTTAAGATCAGACTTAAGAACGAGGCACCACAATCCCAGCCTAAGTGTATTCACGCCAATGGAGCAATGGGTAACATAGTTCACAGCAGTTATGTCACTGATCGATTGCAAAGCCATCTCGTGCTGGCTGTATCTGAACTACTCAGGCTGAAACTGCGCATGCTCGAATAGAATTTGTTTACACGAAATATGCACCATATAATGGAATTGTGTTTGAACGAATTCAGATCTGAACGAAAAAATTCATGTATTTTTAAAATATTCATATTTCCCATATTTTAAGATAAGTAATATATTTTAAAATTAATTTTTAAAAAGTACTTTTTTAATACTTCTTACAATTTATATATTAGTTATTGAAATTTTAATTTCTTCAATTTTTCATTCATTATGGATCAAGACAAAATTCATTTGATTTGTTATGAGGTTAGAACAAGTTAGTATATTATATTTGTTCATTCCTAAATGTTATTTTAGTTATAGATTTGTTTATAAAGCGATTACAAATATATTTTGTTCAGATGATAAAATTTTTGCAAATGGTTTCATCTGTGTCTGATTGATTTTATGGAACATGATATAATGCATTTTTAAATAAAAGAAATAATGATAAAGTCATCTTTTATAAGCAATTCCTTTTCCAAAATTTTAATTTCTTTTCTTTTTTTTTACCAAAATTTTAATTTCAAAAACTGCATACATCAACATTTTCTTCTTGAATTACTAATACATGAATTTTTTCGTACTTAAAACACAATTTACAACATTAGAAGATCGATTTAAAAAATTATATTTTACACTAATTAATTCTGGCTCTAAGTGAACACTCTAGATGTGATTATTTACTTGAAATCATTAGCATACATTTGACTTTAAATACGAAATATATTAGATGTTAGCTAATAATAAAGTGATAGTTTACTTGAGATTATTAGCTAACATCTAACATATTTTTTGTATTTAAAGTCAAATGTACGCTAATAATTTTAAATAAATAATCACATCTATAATGTTCATTTAGGGCTAAAATTAATTCTTGTTATCATTAAAAATGTAAAAGATAACATTTTAAAGAAAGCACAATAGGGGTGGGACGGGCTTTTCACAGCTTTTATTTGGGTATCACAGCCACTGCACGACAAGAAGTGCTAACGTTGAGTTTACTTTGCGACATTTTTTAACATTACGTGAACGAGTGTACTCTGTAAAGCTTTGGCACAGTAGTAATGAAGCTTGTTTAGTTTATGCAACTATGATATTATCATAGTTAACCAGACATTCAAACATCTAAGCAATATCCAACAATGTTTCAGAAGTTACAAAATGCAAATCTAAAACTAAGTCTTAAACATTTTAAACTTTTCAAAACACTACGGCAATTATTTCAGCAGAGGAAACTACTGGTGTAGAGAAAATTAATTCAGTAATTGACTAGCCTCACCCAAACACAATTCCATGAATTTCAAAGTTTCTTTTGATTCAGCACATACTACTGACTCTCGGTCAAAAAATTTTCGGCAATATTTTTATTACCAAATAATAGAAGTTAAATGTGTCTCAAACTAGTATGAGAAATCGTTCAACCTCGAACCTCTCATTAAGGGACACCCATGGGACCAGACATTTTGTCCCTTAAATAGAGGTGTCCCTTATTCAGAGGGTCAATGAAAATTTTTTTAATATACTTTACACTCAGTTACACATTAATTAATCAATGCACTTTGGCAATGCAAAATTACACACTAATAAAGTCAAGTCTTTTTAAATAGAAAATTACTTACATGATATAGTTAATTATTATATTAGGACCAATTTTACTGAACTTGCCTATGCACATAAATTTCTAATTCAAATTACTGGGACCAGAGAATTTGTCCCTTAAATAGAGGTGTCCCTTATGGGAGGTTCGAGTGTATTTAAAACAGTTTTTATTAAAATCACTCAATCAACTGATTGGAAGAAAATCATATTTATTGAAAGTAAGCATCACTCAGTCGGAAAAATAAAATTTCAATAAATATTTAAAACAGGTTTTCACATAAGTGTTGATTTTAGCATACCCTTAGAATAACAAGCAGTGCCCTCTTGCTAATATTAGCAAAGAAGTGATGGGAGCAGAAGTCTGGGGAATGAGGAATGTGTAATAATTATTTCAGCAAGTCTGACAAAACTGGAAAGAAACTATTATGTTATAAGGAAAGAGCAACACCACGCGACAAAAAGATAGGTACAAAGGTTTTTTTTTTAATTTTTCATAAAATAACATTATCTAAATTGTGCTGATCATTTATTATCATAACAAAATATTACCATATCAAACACATATTAAATATTTGAATCATATTCAAAATATTCATATTCAAAAATTTAAAAAAACAACAACTTTGTTCCTATCTTTTTGTTGCGGTGTGCAGTCTTAAATTAGAAAAATTTTAGTCTTAAAACTTTTCTAAATTAGTCTTAAAACAAAAATTAGTCCGGGAATAGTGTTATTTTATGATAATTATAAATGATAAGCACAATTTACAGGCATGAGAGTGCAGAAAATTGAAAAAAGAGGAAACACGCATGTTCATAAAATTATTTTCAAATGAAAAATAATGCGCGTGGGGAAAACTATACAAATGTGTTCATTATTTCAAATGAAAAACTAGTATGTTGTGGCCACCACAAGACTTTCTTCTATATTTTCCTACATATTCAATCAGTAACAATATTTAAAAAAAAAAAAAAAAAGTACGATTTTTTTTCTAAGTTTTTTTTTTTTTTTTGTTAAAAGTAATACATATTTAATCAGTAACAATATTAAAAAAAAAAAAAAAAAAAAGTACGATTTTTTTTTTTTTTTTTTTTAAGTAAAACAAATCAATAACTTTGTTTTAAATTATCACAGATTTATAGTTCAACCATTCGTTTTAAAGGTATTGACGAGATCTTTCGAAAGATACCCATCTTGAAAATTTACCACCCCAGGGAGGGAAGCGATGCCCCCACATGCACAGAAATTTTTTCCTAGTTAACAATTACTATTATCAATAACTCATATTAATTTTACAATCACAAGTTAAAAATAACTCTCATTATGTACATTTATACGAAATTTTGTCCTATACTGCCATGTTAAAAATTTAGAAAAAATACGATCACAGCGCCACCTGTTGAGCTATTGATCCCCAAATGTAATCAGCACCACTTTATGTCGGGGACCAACTAAATACCAAATTTCGTTAAAAAAAAAAAAAAAAAAAAAATATATATATATATATATATATTACGATTTTTTTTTTTTTTTTTTTTTTCGTTAAATGTAAAAAAAAATCGATAACTTTGTTTTAAATTGTCACAGATTTATAGTTTAACCATTCGTTTTAAAGGTACTGACGAGACCTTTCGAAAGATACCCATCTTGAATCTTTGCCCCCCGGGGGGGTACCGATGCCCCCACATGCACAAAAATTTTTTCCTAGTTAACTACTACTATTATCAACCTGATCTTTCGAAAGATACCCATTGTGAAAATTTACCCCCCCTGGGGGGTATTTTCCCCCTAGGGGGGGAAGCGATGCCCCCCCATGCAGAAAATTTTTTTCCTAGTTACATACTACTATTATCAATAATTCATATTAATTTTACAATCACAAGTTTAAAACAACTCTTATTATGCACATTTATACGAATTTTTGTCCTATGCTGCCATGTTAAAAATTTAGATAAATGCTATCACAGCGCCACCTGTTGAGCTATTGATCCCCAAACATAATCAATACCAGTTTATGTTGGGGACCAACTAAATACCAAGTTTGGTTAAATTTCGTTAAAAAAAAAAAAAAAAAAAAAATTGTGATTTTTTTTTCTAAGTTTTTTTTTTGTTAAAAGTAAAAAAAATCGATACAGATTTATGGTTCAACCATTCGTTTTAAAGGTATTGACGAGACCTTTCGAAAGATACCCATCTTGAAACTTTGCCCTCCCGGGTGGGTACTTCCCCCCCCCCGGGGGGGAACCGATGCCCCCACATGCACAAAAATTTTTCCCAGTTAACTATTACTATTATCAACGAGACCTTTCGAAAGATACCCATCTTGAAAATTTACTTCCCCCCCAGGGGAGGAACCGATACCCCCACATGCACAAAATTTTTTACCTAGTTAACTACTTCTATTATCAATAATTCCTATTAATTTTACAATCACAAGTTTAAAATAACTCTCATTATGCCCATTTACACAGAATTTTGTCCTATGCTGCCATGTTAAAAATTTGCATAAAATGCGATCACAGCGCCACCTGTTGAGCAATTGATCCCCAAATCTAATCAACACCAGTTCATGTCAGGGTGCAACTAAATACCAAGTTTGGTTAAATTTCATTCATTGGTTCGTGAAATACAGTGTCCACAAAAAAATGATACAGACAGACAGACATTTTCTAAAAACTATCAATTCGTGTTCAGGACACCCCAAAACGTGTAGATCCGTCAAAAAACGGAGCTCGAAAATTTTCGCGAATCCAATACTTTCTCTATATTACATATAGAAGAAAGTAATAATGCTCATAGGAAAAAACTATACAAAATATTTTAAAAGTGACAAATTAAACTAAAAGAATAACACATCAACACAATCAAACATGTGTTCAGGAAAAAAAAAAAAACGTCAGCTAGCAATCAACATAATAACATTAACTGGTGGTGGAAAATGGGAAAAAAGGAGGGGTGGGGTGGGGGTAAAAAGTAGTTCATGAGTGAAAAAAAAATCATGAGATTTACTATTTGGTGTGTTTTTGGAGTAACTGCATTAGGGTATTAGGAGTGCCCTCCATGGGGGTCTTATTAAGGGGACATAGCTTGTATTTACGCAAGTTTTGGAGAAAACCATGAAAAACTCCAAATGGTTAGACCTATGAATGTGACATGGGATCGAACCTGGCACCTCACAGGTTTAGCGCTTGAATTCCAAGCATAAAAAGAGGTGAAATCATACACATATTTTATTCAAAAACACTATGTTAAAATATTTGCAAAACAAAATGTTCAAGAACATGGTATTTTAAAAAAATATGTTATGTTAACTCTTGTGAAGTAAATAAATAAATAAAAATAATTTAATGACAAATTAATTAAAATTGTGTGTGACAGAGGGAAAAAATAAAACCCCACTTTTTTGACATGCATTATAATTTTCATTAAATCCTGTGCTTTGAAACTTTTTCCATATATATTTTTTAAATCAACACATTGTAAGGTAAAATAACATTCTATTAAGATTGTACAAATTGCAAACCTATTTTATTTATTTATAAACATAATGCTGATTCTAGACTAAATGGGCAGGGTGCAGCATACAACAGCATGTTTTTTAACACACACACACAAAGTCCCCCCCCCCACCAAAAAAAAAAAAAAAACTTAATTTAGCAGTACCCGGTAGCCCTTTCTAATTATTTAAATGCTTTGATGCCTTTAAATACTTTTCTTCTTTACACACAGTTTTCTGGAGCATAGGTTGATCCAGGTTTTAATTTTTGGGGCCCATTTTTGTGAATTTTTTTATTTATTTTTGTGAAAAAAAGAATTGTTGCTAGAAACCTTACATTTTAGCAATTACTGTATCTAATGTTTAATATCAAGTTAATAGCATTTTATTGAACAAGTATAGACATTCATTAAAAATAATACTGTAAACATGGAAAAATTTTACAAAAGTATTATTTTTATAAAACAAAATGTTGTGAAACGGCTGTTTTTATAAATCTGAAATTTGTGAAGGGACCCTTTTACTCAATTTCAATTTTGTGAAGGGACCCATTTTAAGAATTTGATTTTTGTGAAGGGGCCCATTTTAGAGATTTGAATTTTGTGAAGGGGCAGCAAAAAGGTCCCAATTTTTGCCTGGATCGACATCTGTGGAGATAGTTTTAGAGCATTTTTGTAAGAACAAAATGCACAGCCGATATATGAACGGTTCATTGTAAAAGTGGTGTACCTCTATATTTTTTAAATATGTATATTTTTGCTTAATTGTATCATATTTAGTCATGTCTTTCATTATAACAGTGAAGAAACTCCAATAATTGCTTTAAAATCTTATAAATGGCATCACTTATTTTTTTCAGAAAATTAAAACTTCTAAATATTTATTATAAAAATGAAGTTTCTATGTTACTTCAAATTATTTTTCTTATAATTTATAAATTCTTATGTCTCTGATTTGTATTAAACACTAAAAATCGTTCACAATTACTGAGACTTGATTTTTTTCCCTTGCGCACAAATTTGAAAAAAGCTCATTATTTCAAAATCCATTTACAAGGAGATGATTCACTTTTTACAATGAATGACTCATATATACAAGAAAGAGTAATAATGGACCATATTCCCACTCTGGGTTTGAGGCTACAAGAATATCAGCTGGTTAGGTAAATAATCCTCAACTCTACCATAGCAAAACATTGTGGCTTGCAAATTTTTATCTTGCAATATTATTTATAAGAGTTACAGACTATATGAAATTCAAGTAAGAGTGATATAGTGATACCTTTGTTTTGTTTTTAATCCAGTTTTAGTAATATACTTTAATATTAATCAACATATGTAATATTAAAAGTTGCCATGTGAACTGTGGCGATGTTAGCAAATTTAAATGGATGTTCCATTTAATAAATTCCTTTATTAAAGTGATTGAAATTCTAATTATTTAAGCTTTGATGTCTATATACATATGTGTGTGTGTATAAAATGTTCTTATTAATCTTTTATTCCTTATATATATGTGTGTGTGTATACATAAAATGTTCTGCAATTTTACGATCTGCAATTATTATATGGAATAGTCTTAACTTTATCATTTGATTCAGTTGTTTACATTTCTCTTTTGTTCTTGTTTGAACAGATATCTGATTATTAAGTTTCACTGGAGAAATAGTTAGGAAAATGTTATGCGTAACAATAAAATGGCATCTTGAATCTAATTTGTTTACAAAATATCGACCATGTGTTCGGCGATTTTACCTACGGTGACGTCACAGGAATATTGTCCATTTGCTTTTATCATGTATAAAAATCACAACCAGGGGGGGCAATGAGTTAGACAAATAATGCCCTTTTTCTAAATAGGTCACCCTTTTCATTGAGTTCTCCCAGCAGCCCCCCCCCTCTTTTTTTTTTACTTTCTCTTACCCATAGGGTCAAGAAAGTATTGTTTTAGGGTCAAATTTTCGAACGCGAGTTTTTGTTATATTTACATGTTCTGAGGCGCCCTGAATACGAAAATCATGTTTTTAGCAAATGGTCTGTGTGTCTGTTATCAGCATATCTCAAGAACAAATAGTAGCAGAAATTCCAAACTTGGTATTCTAAATGTGTACCATATGGGGATGCTACAGTAAGCTTTTCGTTGAGATGAAGCAAATGGTTTGTGTACAAGGACACTCAAAAGTATTCAAATACATTACGTCTATGGGGGAAATTGCAGGTAAGTAGAGCTTAACATCTATAGACTGCAATAAACCAAATGAAACGAATATATATTTTTTGTAATAGAGATAGTCAACTAGGAAAAAAATTGTGTATGTAGGAGCCTTGCCTCCCCCCCTTGGTGGGGGGGAAGTCCCGCCTCGAGGGGAGTAAATTTTCATGATGGGTATCTTTCAAAAGAGCTCGACAATACCTTTAAAACAAATGGTTGAACCATCAATCTGCGATAATTTAAAATAAAGTTATCTATTTTTTTTTTCATTTTTAACAACAAAAAAAAAAAATATTTTTTTTAATGTAATATTAAGAATAAATTCAATTTTTTTTTTTTTTATTATTTAGTGTTACACTACTTCTTTAATATGGAAATCGTCTGCATTATCATAAAAGATAATTTTTTTAAATAATAATTTTAATAAATTATTTTTTAATAACCGAATTAAATTCTATATAAATGTATGCGCATTAATGTAATGGGGGGTTGAGGGGGTGGTAGCCCCTTCACACAGAACTAATTAACATATAAAACTCTTCCGAAGCCTAATTTGAATTGTTTAACACAAGTTTACATAATAGTACTCGTTATCTTACCTCTTAATCTGTAACCTGTATTTATGGTATTAAATTTCAGGGTAAGAGAAAGTCGTGTGAGTGACACACCAGATTATTTTTTCTAAAGTCAGCACTAAAACAATACAATGTAACAGCAGATACATCTAACAAATTTGATTTCGAAGTTACAACAATACATACATCACCAGTAAAGGTGATGCGCCTGTTATTTAAAGTTTCGTGTTGGTAGCACAATTATAATGTGTGATGCCATGCAACATCACTGTAGTTATATTCAAAAGTTTTCATTCTTCCAGATTGTGTTAGAATTTAGTTGACATAGGTGGACTCAGTTGAATTTCATTGTTGCAGACTGAAAACGCCCTATCTTGTTGGCTACTCATCATTCAATTCCACACACACACTAATTTTATTAGAGTCAAGTTTCGTATTTTAGTTTTCATGCAATTCCATACTATTTTCAATGCAATGAAGCCCACTTATGTTCCATTCTTTTATGTAATGATGTTTCAAAAATCAGTGTTAAGAAATTCGTTAATTTCAAATAACTTCTAAAATTTTAAGTAGAATGTTCATAGTAAATGATGTGCATGTCAGCATCATGACTGATATTTAAAAGCTGTTTAACATCTTTATGATAAAAATATTCTTTTTAATGCCTGTTTAACCCTACGTCAGGCGCACCCGTAGGATGAACAAAATCGGGCACACCTTGCCTGAGAGGCCAGGTAAATACTTTATTTTAAAAAAATACTTGTACTACAATCAATAAATTCATACTTATGCATCAAATTTTCATTTATTACTTTCTATTCACTCCTAATAAGGTCACCATATGGGTGTTTTTGAATTAAAAATCATGTGTAGGATATTTAGAGAATAAAAACCAAAATGGGCCTCTCAGGCAGGGTGCACCCGACGGAGGGTTAAGTAATTTTGCAATATTAACCACTTCACCGGTCACTGTAGTATGTGGAAGGCTACGTTTCCCCCAAGTTATCTCGGGATGGCCGGTGAAGTGGTATAAGAAAATCATAAATTTCAAATAACATAAAGTTTTTAAGTTAAAAAAAATCAATAGGGTTTTTGCTAGTGTCATCATAAGTAATAAATTTTAAAACTGATCTGATCTTTCTGCGATCATTTGTTCTTGAAATATTATATACACGCAGATAGCATAACAATTTTGTGATTTTTGGATTCCTTACGTGTCAAGACATGATTGAAAATATGAAGTCAGGAACTTTTGTGATTACTTAAGCTCACCATACTAATTTAGTGATTTTTTTGGATGTTTCACACCTCAAAACATGTAAAATCATTAAAAAAAAAAAAAAAACAAGGTCAGAAACTTTTATGATTACCTAATCTCCCCATACCTATAGTATGATAGGGAACTAATACCACATGTATACTATTATCTTTATACATTTGGTAACTTATAACTTAATTTTGGCAACTTTGTGTTACAGAAAGGACATTTTACATTAATTTCTTCTGTTACATGTATATACATATTAGTTTTGAAACTTTTCCAAAATTATTTCATAATATGATTATACTAATAAAACTTATTGTAAACACCAATTATTAAGCTTAAAGCTTTTTAACATATTCAAATAAATAAACTTTTAAGAAAAAATGTGACAAAAGTATAATTTGGGTAGCTTTATCTTTAAAAAAAACATATAAAAAGTTTTTGTATAGAGACAATTGCTGCTTAATTATACTTAGCAATTATTTACTTGCTGTATAAATCAATCAATATATAAAAAGGCATATTTTTGAATATTATTTACAGTTCATAAAACAAATTATCCATAATTAAAAAATACATTATGTAGTAGTATATATAATTTGTAACCATGCAGTTTTAATACACATACTTGTAGCAAAATGGCTATGAAATTACGAAGAAATAAACATTAATTATAATGAGTAATAGTAATGAAATACAAAGTATCTGTACGTACTTATACGAAACATACCTCTTATTGCCGATTTTAAAACCATTAAATGATCCATTTTGGCTGTAATTACATGCTTCATTATTATTTATTTCTTTAATTATAACCATAAACAGTGGATATTAAAAATATTTTCTAAAATTTACAAAAGAAACGGGTAAACAATATTACTCCGCTATGAGTATTGTTTTTTTTTTTACAAATTTACCAGTTTTAATTTGTTTAGCAAACTATAATGATCATTTTCTTATTTTGCTTTTTATTTAATCCTGATAACATTATTTCAAAGAAGCATTAAGCGCAGAAATTTACAAATCGAAACAAAATAAATTAATAAGTTTTCATGTAAAGTCAATTCTCATTTAAAGACTTCAGAACCGAAAATAATTTTGATTTGATTTTGCATTTGCAGATGTTTTCTTTGGCGCCATCTTTTGACGATATATGAAACTATTATGAAAATAAATACATTGTCTTCCTTTATACTGTTTGCAGAGATTTTCAAAAATAATTGTTTCGAAATATTAAAATTACGAATAAATACACTTTGAAATTAATTAAAATTTCTATTATTAAGAAATTTACACAATTAAAAAAATATATAAAAGAAGCTAATTTTTTTTCTTATATTTATAAATTCAAAAACATTACAGATAAATATATATTTTATAGGAATATCTTTAGAGCAGGTCTTCGGGTGTTAAAATATTTCATTTTCAATAAATTCAATTTCTTTTTTCAAATTCTTTTTTTTTATCTGCTAATATGTCTAATTTTGCTTTAAAAATAAAATAAAATTTATTTCTTTATGAAAGCAAATAATTAAACAATAAAACTCTCAAATTGAATAAAGCTTTTTAATAATAAAGTTTCAGTTATATATATATATAAAAAAAAAATGTAATTATACGAAAATATTTAAAACTTAGTTTTTTTTTTCTTTAGTTATTATTATTATTATTATTATTATTTTATTAAAAATATACTATAAATAAGTAAATCCTTTCGGCAAGCCATCAGTAAAGTACATTTACTCTGAATATAAATTGATATTTAACTTTCCTACTTTTATTTATAATTTTTATTTGTTTATTTTTTTAATCTGCATTGGTACTACCCATACCTAAAATAATTTTATAACAGACGTTATGAAAAACTCAATTTAATAAATTGAAAAACTTAAACTCCGTCTAGTTTAAATATTTCTTATTATATTCAACAGGTGACGCCACTACAGATATTGAATAATGTAAGAAATTGATTTTTAAGTTTTTTTTTTTTTTTTTTTTTTTTTTGAGTAAGATAAGGGTATTGTATTGATTTGATAACAATAAGAAGTTCTGCTTCTCTACGAATAATACGGATGGGTGTGAAAGGATCAAAATAATTTTATTAAATTTTTTTGTTCAGAATTTGATCCGGAATGTGGAATATAACCACTGAAACTACTACTCTCTTTCGTCATCGGTGAAATATCGAGGGTTAAAAGATGTTTAAAGATTTTGTGACAGTTTTTTAGTTTAAGTTTTAAGCTAAGCTTTTTAATTCTCTGTAGTTTTATAAATAATTTCTTATTTTAAAAAAGATTTCATAAGTAACCTTCATCTTCATACTGCATTGATATTGAATGTTATTAAAAATAATGCATAGTCATAATCTGGATAGTTTATTTAAATGTTATTTTTTATGCATTAAATGTAATTTATTATTATAAATTTTATTTTAACATATCCTTAAATTTTGGTAGAAATACATTGTTGTTATGCATTTAATTTTATAAATTCAGGGGGGAAAAATGTTACTTTTGGTTTTTAATAAAAATAAACGGACAGAAAGTGCCAGGTTCAATCCCAAGTCACGTTGGTCGTCCAAGTCGTCCAGAGTTTTCCCAAAAAACTCACGTAAATACCAGTTAAGTTCCCATATACTGATACCCACTGAGGACATCTTACTCATACCTAGGCCTCAACTATTATCAGTTGGCCGTACTTACTACTCTAGGGTCCCAGGCCTATAAGTGTAGTGCCCTCTGTGGGAGGTTTTATAAGGGGTCCTAGCCCGTATTTTCGCGAGTTTCGGAGGAAACCACGGAAAACTCTGAACGGCTAGGTCGATGAACGCGACTTGGAATCGAACTTGGCACTTCCCATCTACCAACTTTGAGCGTAGAACTACTCGGTCACAAGGTATGATGGCCCTTACTTAAATAGATGGTGAATTCCAACTTTAGTATTTGCTGGATAGTTTGTCATTCCCGCTCATCACTTTCCAACTTGCCAGGTTAAGCACATTTAACAATACAGTCGGTAACAAAAGTGTCTGAACACTAGCAAAAATTCCTATGTAAAAAGAATACACTTAATACTGTTTTTTTTTTTTTTAACAAATCCTTGTCGAATCACGTTCTTAGTCAGTCTAAAAACAGGATTCGACAAGGATTTATCTAGCAAAACTGTATTAAGCGTACTTTTTATATATAGGAATTTTTGCTATTGTTCGGACACTTTTGTTACCGACTGTAAGTTACCTTATCACAGCAGAGGCATGAGCATAAAGAATAACTGTGTACCCTGAACACATTGGTACAGTAGAATACTTTGTTGTTATTTGTGAACATTCTTCCTCATTTTTATTGCAATAACCGATTTTGATAATTTCTTTTAATGGCAGTCTGCTCGTGCATTTAAGCTGCAGGTTGTTGTTTTGCTGTTTATAGTGGAAATTTAATTAAAAGAACGTTGTAAGACAAAAAAATGAAACATTCAATTTCATTAGAAGTAAAATTATCATAAAGCACATTTTATTTTTAGAAGCATTTTTGGACATTTTTAATGCATTTATTTGAACTTTTGAGTGTTTAAGTGGACTTCCTTCAGGAGACTTGGTACAAAGGAAGGTTTCATATAAAAGCTTATATCTTCATTTAATATTTATAAATTGAATTGTATTTGGTTTGATCAATAAAATAGAGATTCAAGCAATAATTCTTATGGTTTGGTTACTGATATATTTTTTACAGATTTGATGCAGTCTTTAAATGCTCAGGAGCCTTCCCGAGGGGCTCCTAAAACAGAATTTAAAAATTTTAATGAGTTTCGGAGATATTAATTAAAACATTGACCCATGTCGATCGAAAAATGACCAAAAATCCTTATTGCTTAAAAAGAGGCATTCTATCAGCAGACGATTTTAACGGCTGTTTCGAACGGAAACAAAACATGTGGAAGTCATTAATGTCACATGATTAAAAATTGCAAATTTCAAAGTGCTTCAATTTTTTTTTTTTTTCGCACACATTACTTAATATACAACCTATTCAGCACAAAACCAACCTGCAGTTAAAATTTCATCAATTTTCATTTATAAACAAAGCAGTTACATTTTAATTGCAAATTAAATTTTATTCAATAGACGATAGGAGTTTCCATAGCAACAAAATACATTTGAAGGAACTAAAAAATACTTTTTCTTTTTACTTCCAATGTCCTGATTAGGTTTTCTTTTGTATCTCAGCTACTAATTAAAATGATTTCATAAGTAACACATTATTTGAAAGCTTTGTTGATTTGGAATTGAACAGTAGATTACAGAAATTTCTACTCTACCACCAGATATTTTAAAATTTCGATATTTCAAATTCTAATTAAATTATTTTTAATACATCATTCAAAAGATAATTTAAAGTTCTTTTAAATTATTGAAAGTTTTCACCAGATTTACATGTTTTGAGGTGTCCTGAATCAGTTTTTTTTTTTTTTTTCTGTATCTCAGTTATTAATTAAAAAAAGTTCATAAGTAATAATCATTTGAAAGCTTATTTTAGTTGATGCACATTTTAAAGTACTTTTACATTATCGAAAATGGAATTCGAGATTTCACCCGATTTACACGTTTTGAGGTCTCCTGATTAGGTTTTCTTTTGTATCTCATCCACTAATTAAAATAATTTCATGAGTAATGCATCATTTGAAAGCTTTGATGATCTGGAATGGAACAATAGATTACAGAAATTTCTACCACTAGATGGCGCTGTAATATATTTAAATTTCAATATTTCAAATTCTAATTTATGATTAAATTATTTCTAATACATCATTCGAAAGATATTTTAAAGTTCTTTTATATTATCAAAAGTGGAATTCGAGATTTCCCCTGATTTACAATTTTAAGGTATCCTGATCAGGTTTTCTTTTGCATCTCAACTAATTGAGTAAGACCGTTCAAAAGTGGTATAGGTAAGTTAATTAGGAGAGGCTGGAAGGGTGGGGAAGGAATAGGCGCGCATGGGTTTGGGACCCGGTGTGAGTTTTTACCCGATGATAAAAGATTTTTTTTTTAAATTTTATTTTCTTAATAATAAAAGTTTGAGTTGAGAAGGAATATGTGTGCCGAAGGCAGTGGGGTCCCGGTGTGAGTTTTTACCCGCTGCTAAATGATATATTTTTTAATTCCTTTTCTTAAGAATGAAAGTTTATGAGTAATAACATGGAATTTTGAGAAGTCATAAGGATGGTGAAGGAATACATGCACGCAGCGCACGGGTCTACGCTGCCGAAGGCAGTGGGGACCCGGTGCGACATTTTTCCCGATCAGAAATTTTTTTTCTCTTTTTTTTTATCACATGATAAAAATTAATGCAATTTTGAGAATTCATTAATTATTGTGATTCATTTAAAAATAGTGACCAGCGAAGCGGGCATAGCCTGCTAGTAATTAGTATAAAAATATACTAATAAAAAATTGTGTTTTTTTGGAAATTTTTATATGGACATGCACTTTATTTTTTTTCTCAAAAAATAATTAATAAATTACAAAACCCGTCCCTAATTCTTTTCAGTAAATTATATTAAACATTAAAAAAAAAAAAAAAAAAAGTATTTTCCTAAATATCTGTAGAAGTTTTAACATTTTAAAATTTATGAATTCATGAAAAAATGCAATTTAATGATTTCAAATCTGTAAAGAAAATACATCACAGACGACAAGAATTGTTCCCTGAATATATACTTTATTGAACGAACCTAATATAGTTCAATTTATAAATACTAAATGGAAGTTTTTATATGAAACCTTCAGTCTGGATTGAGTCTAAATCAATTTATACATTACTAAAGTTCTGAACAAACACATAATATTCATTCTAAATATATTCAGAAGCGACAGTTACCACTATCACAACATTTAATCATGCACCATGAAATGCAAACACTTGTTCAGTTATAGTCACATAAAAAATACATTTTGTATTGTTCAACCACTTTTCTTTTGACCATGAGAGCTTCTGCGCAAGCGCTAACTGAACGAGTTCAGTCGACCAGTGTTAAAAATAGGGGTGATTTAGAGAAAAAAATAGCGATAAGGGAATACTGAATGACTGAATGTTTACCAAATCGCAATTTGTCGGTCAGTTTGTCACCCCTTCAAGACCCTAGATTCGTTCTCAAAGCTAGTTTAAAGAAACGTGGTTACACTATAGATCATTCCATTATTTCTTTTTAGGACTTCTGTTGTAATTTATTTATTGTTTACACACAGTGATGTAAAATACCTGGGTACTTATTTTTCAATGAACTCTATTCGAATATATATTTATATATATTTGTATATAATATGGTATGTATATATAGAGAGAAAAAGGGAGAGACAGAGTGTGTAAAGTAAACTTAAAAACATTTGAGACATATAAATTTTTTAATTTTTAAAATTAAAAAAAAAATTAATTGGAAAAACAAAATTTATATGAGATCATGCCTTTTGCATAACATTTTTTATTTAAATATCAGCTTTTTTTAAGTTATAATGTACTTGCTGATTTTTAAGAGTAATGTTAATTAATTTAAACTGAAAGAAAATAATGAGTTTGATATTTAAATGATAAAGAACACTGATAAAGGAAAAAAAAAGAAAGAAGAAGCGTGTACAACTCTGTTAAAATAATCCTAAAATAACATTAGAAGAAATAAAATCAAAATTAAAACATTTATAACTTACTTGTTACTTTAAATTTTTCGTTGGTCATAATAAGAAACCTAATCGATCCTCCATATTTTGCGTTTACCGTTTATCATGACAGAGCGGAAGGGGAAGGCGTATCAAACATTTAAAAGTTTTAGTTTATGTTTGAAGCTCATTCGCGTATCTGTATCACATGACTGTTTCACTGAAAGCTAAAAAAAAAAACTAGGGCTCAAAACAAACATTTGAACTTTAACAATACAGAAGCAGCTAATGTGCAGATTATTTAGTTAAAATGCGGAAAACTCTTGATTCCGCACTTTAACAGGTCATTTTAGTTAATCTGCAGATTAGCTGGGTGATCTGCACATTAACTGATTTCGAGCTTTAACGGTATCATATATATATGTTCTATAACAAAAAAAAAAAAAAAAAAGCGTCACAAGAAGGAGTAATGCAAACTGGACAAAAATTGACATACATACAGGTTTCGATAGAAAATGCAAAATTTTAAAGTTTGCCTGCCATCGAATGAGCATGCGACGTTGCAGCGCATCTCAACTGTGCATCTGGCAGAATATTGAAAATGAGAATTTTCGATTCCAGGTCATAAATACTTCGAGAATTGTATTCCCTCTTTTCAGAAAGACAGTAACTATGGCTCGCATACAGGTGCACAAACAACATGCGCAGATGTCAGCATTTGAATATGGTGTGTAGTTGGGCTCAAAGAAGCCGGTTGGTCTAATCTGCGATTTTTTTGACAATTGGATAGGAGCAGTACCACTATAAGATGATATTGACAAGATTGGGTGAACCATGGTAGAACACAGTGTCAGGGAGGAAACAGTCGGCCTAAAGAGAGGACAGAAAGTGAGAACCAGTCAGTCATCAAAGCAGTACTCAAATTTCCAATTCATCGTTATCATCGATCCTACGTGAAACTGGTACTTCAGTGACTTCAAAGACTCTTAATAGGTGGCTCAGTGAAATGGGGTTGAGTTCAATCCCCGGATTGCTCTTCCACTGAGGTCGTTTGAAGCATCATAAAAAAGGTCCTACAACCAGCTCGGGATTTTACCAATCTAACGCACCAAATGGACAGAATTTGCCACGATACTTCACAGGAGCACATCTGCCAACCCTATCAATTAATACCAAGCCGAATAACTGCGTACCTAAGGGCCAGAAGTAGACCAACGCGTTATTGACTTGTGTACTTTGTGAGTCCCTTTCTCTTGATTAAATCATTCAAATTTTCTGAAACTGTAATCAATTGTTTTTCTCCACATGTACATCACATCTACCAATTTTTGTCCCATTCAGATAATTCCTTCTTGGTGCGTCGCTTTTTTTGTTATAAAGTATATATATTTTCAAAATACCTAGTTTTTGGGTATTTACCCAGGCCTTGGGTAAATACCCAAAAAATATTTACCTACCCACTGGGTATTTACACACTGCACATCACTATTTACACATGGTATGTTCAGTTCAATTTGTATGCTTGGCTTGCTGTCTGCTTGCTTGTAAGTCTGTCAAATTAAGGATAGGATTACAACACAGAGAACTTAAAAGTGACAGTGAAGGAGCATCACCACACCTGGAATTGAACCAGGTACCCTACCCCAATGTACACAGACTCCTGGCAGAGAGGTGGACTTGCATTCATCCTCTTGGTTATCATCTATAACATTTATTACAAGTATACCAGTGACACTGTACAGTACAAAGCCAAAAATCTGGAATGATCGGGACCAAAATAATCCTGGATTTTCAGTCATTCAAAAAATAAAATAGAATAATATATATATATATATATATATATATGTAGTCTAAATATTCAGAAAATAGGTAAATTTAAGTTTAAAATTAAATATTAGGATTCACAAACATTTAGTTTAATAATTTTATTTTATTTACATTTTCTGTTTCGAATTGAATAAATAAAAATAAATTAAGGCAGTTAAAAATGATAATAATAATAAATTAATTTAAAAAAACATTCATTTATTGCAGTATTTGTATACTAAAATTATTAAAATTTTCAGTAAAATAAAATGTAAGAAAATAATTCTAAAAGAAAAACATATTTCTAAAAAATGTCTGTTATTTCCTTTTTTTTCCCTGTGCTTTCAGTTTCCCACCAAAATTTACCTTTAATTTTGTGCAATACAATCTTGACTCTTGAGCAGTTGCCAGATTGATAGACTTTTTTATTTAATCGTCACCAATAATTTTGAGAAATGATGTTTGATATACATTATAGACGATTAATCGTCGCTATGTACATTAAATATCACTTCTCAAAATTATTGCTGACTGTTGAATAAAAAAAAGTCGCGCAACACTGCTCTTCAGTTCATGTTCAGTGATCGATTTTCAAGGCCATTTTGATAGAATACATAACATTCATTAATTTATCAGTTGACATTTTATTCTGTTAAGTAATTTCTTCGATACACATCCAGATATCAAAAATTTTTATTCATTTAATGAATCTCAAAAATACAGAATGTATGCTAAATGTAATTTTTTTTCATTTGGTTATACCTTTTGCTGATAGATGGCAGCACCAAACAATTTTCTGAATTTTTTTTAATATGAATGATTTCTATCAAAGTTTTTCCTACCTAATTCATTTTAAGCTTATTTTTATATTTGTTTAATAAAATTTTCTAGTTTATAATTTTATCTTTTTACATACAAATTTTTTAGTAGAGGTAAAATCAGTAAAATATTATTTTTTTTCTTACTACTGATTGTTATTAGTCTTTTACTCTCCCAATAGATGGCTGCAGCAATCACTTATTATTTAGAGACTCTATAAAGAGTCCTGCACGGGTCGGGTCCCGACAGATGAATTTTATATCAACCCAAAACCTGACAAAAAAATTTTCATCAACCCGAAAAACGACCCGAACCCGACAAAATTTTTTTCATCAACCCGAACTCACAGTAGAGAAATTTTTACGAACCGCACCCGACCCAAACCCGCTGTCTTTAGACCCGAAACCTAAATGAAAATTACTTATTCATTTAAAAATCATACAAAACTTTTTTTTTATTATAAAATAAGGTAAATTTTCATTGTCATACAGTTGGTAAATTATTTTTAAAAAGAATTTGAAATGTAATTACTAATTGTTTAATTTAAAAATCTGAAAAATAGATCAATAATAATTTTTAACCATTTATGAGAGTTATGATTTCAAGAGTAAACTAGTGTGTTGTGGCCACCACAAGACTTTCTTCTATGCTTTCCTATATTTTACTAAGTGCAAATAATTCATTAAAATTATTATTTTTTAAAATTATCTAACAGGATGAATGCAAATGATTTTCATTTTAATAACAACTAACATTAAATATCTAAAGTAAGACAGTTTTATTGCCTATAAATAGCATCTTAAAAAGTACGTTTTTAGAATGGTTATCTCACATATCAGGTTTCGTACAGTTATGTGCCATTGAAGTAAAGATATGGTAGCCTTCCCATTATCGAGGAATATTGCAGTATAGCAGCTCTATCTCACCTATTGCACGATTAGCATCCAGATTGATTCAACATGTCTCATTATGGCTTTCTCACATATCAAGTTTTGTTTGATTATACACAAAAAAACCTGAGATATAGCCTCCCATTAAACTGCAAATATCGCTGTATAGCAGCGCCACCTGTTGAGTGGTTGACACCAAAAGTTGAAACACTAATTTAGTTGAACGTGCATCTACATATACATTTATATGCAATTTTATGCAGTAGTTCCTGAGATTATAGCCTTCCTTTAACCTGCCGAAATCGCTGTACAGAAATGCCACCTGCTGGCCGATAAGAATTCAAATTGAATCATCATAATGTCTCATATTAGCCTTTTCACATATCAAGCTTTGTTTGATTATCCTCAATAGAACCTGAGGTATAGCCACCTCTTAAATCTCGGAAATTGTTGTATAGCAGCACCACCTGTTGATCGGTTGATAAATATTGATAGACATTAATTTAGGTCAAGGTGCCTCTACATATAAATTCATATATAATTCTGAACAGTAGGGTTCCGGAGATACAGTCGCCACAAAATTTTTGTCGCACACAGACAGCCAGACATTTTCTATAAATGGTAAAATTATGTTCTAAACCTCTCAAAACGTGTAAATCCGTCGAAAATTTTTATAAATCCAATACTTCCTTCTGTTTTACTATGATTTTTCTTTTAATCCTTTTTTTTTTTTTTTTTTTTCGTTTTATAACCTACCTCTTTTTGTAAAAAAAATAAAATCTTTAATTAACAATCAAGCAATATAAAAATACGTCAGATTATGTCCAAATTTATGTATTCAGTGTTCAATTAAACAAATTTTAAACTGCATTGCACAAGAAATATGGAAATAAGATACAGCTAAGTCTTATTATAAAATTAAAATTGAAAAATCGTCTGGATTTTAGAGATTTTTGGATGTCCGGATTTTCGAGGTTCAAATGTACCATATAATATGCTTACTTGATAAAAGACATTATTTTAAAGTTCATATTTATGACTGGTAAAATAGTAAAAAAAAGTTTTCTTCTAGAAAATTTCTAAGATCATTAAAAGTTTGATTATTTGATTAATTTTTTAAATGTGTGTGTGTAATTCTACTAGTTTCAAATTTTTAAGATTAGAATCATTAGTGATGATTTTAAAACTTACACAGTTTTTTAAGGACAGATTACAAAATGATTACAATATAAGGTTATAAATTTATATCAGAAGCCATTCAGATAATAAATTACTAAACTTACAAATTAATGACAGCGTAAGTCATAGTAAGCAAATAATCAATTCATTTGCTAATTAGAGATGTTCTGGTTCAAAATTGTCTTTATTTAAAGATTGTTTTATTTATGTTGTTGCTGGCATGTGACTCATTTCCATCTCCACTGTAGTTTAATTTTTTATGTCTCTTCTGAGATCTCAATGTAGAAAAAGTTAGTTGTGATTTTGGGTTCATACCCAGGGTTCCAACTCAATTTCAAAAATAAAATTCCCTGACTTTTCCAGGTCTATTTTTAGAAATTCAAGTCATCAAATCTGGTTTGCAACATAAAAGATAAGCTCACAGCGTAAAACATAAAACAGCTCGCGACATAAAAGACAACATAGTCATGTGACTCGCAACGAAAACTGAATGCTCAGAAAGTATTTTCCAGGTTTATATCATCATTTTTCCAGGTTTTTAGACAATATTTGTGATTTTCCCTGACATTTTTCAGTAATTTCAAATTCCCTGACTTTTCCAGATTCTCCCTGACGCATGGGAACCCTGCCATACTCTTTTAAGTAGAAGTGAAATAAGCATTTTAATTTTTTAAAATGAAACATTTTTGGCATATTTACTTTAAACAATGAGGACCCTCCTCAGATAAAAAATTTAATCAATTCTATCTAGTTTTTACTTTTATTATGTAAGAAATTTTATTTCTTCTTACAACCTGACTTTAAATTTGTATGATTTTAATATTTTCATCATTAAGACTTTGTGTAAAGATAAGTAAACCTAGCACATCAAAACATTTTTCTGTATATTGCTATAACCCATTCAAGAAAGCTGGGCATGATTATTATAAGAAAAGTTTGTAATAATGAAAAAAATTATATATATTTTCATTTATAATAAAACAAAATTGAGACATAGTCCTAATTTGATAAACATGTACTGGATATCGTAAAGCTATATTAAAGCTTTCAGTAATTTTAACTGAACAATGTATTTATATGTACCTTTGTTTCTTCATTATAATTTCTAATTGCAGTAAGAATCTACTCTAAAATATTCAAGCTATAAAACTAACAATAATAATAATAATATTAAAAAATATATATATTATAATCTGAAAAAAATTTTATAAAAAAAAAAATTGTTATTTATATTTTTTATTAAGCAAATTGTATCGAATATTGATTTTTTTTCTTTTTTTTTTTTCCATGTTTAATTGCATATTAGCATGCAATACTGTATGTGTGAATTTTAACAAACAGGTATTTTATAAAGTAAGCATATTATATTTGATTAAATAAATTACCTTATACAAAATCCTTTTTAAAAAACTTAGCATATATATATTTCGGGTACTCTGTACCCGATTATTACAATTGCATGATAATTGTAATAGAATTTACCATGTATAATAGCTAAGTATTTTGTCATAACTTCTGATCCCATTGAGATCCCACTCTAAAAGTTTCAGGTTATATAGATTTTAGTATAACTAAAAACATATATTTTTTTTTCGGATTTTTTAAAAAACACTACCTTTAATTTAAAAAAAAAAATTACCCAATATAATGATGATGTATATCAAATTAAACCTTGTGAAGGTCATAAACTTCGCTATCCCTTATAGAAGTTGAGAAATTTGAGATTGAAAATGCTTATACAAACTAAAAAATGCTGATTTTTTTAAATTATTATTATTATTATTATTTTTTTTTTAAATCAAACGAGATCTAAAAAAAATTTAAAAATATATTCTCATTTATATCATCAAGGAGGATGATTCCTGCAAGTTTCATAGAAATCTGAGGGGGTCAGGTTGAGTGAGTGGTTGATGTGGCATGGAATGACCCAAATATGTCCCCACACCCCTAAAAAATAAATTGTCAAAATATGTACCATTTAATAAAATAAATACATTTATTTTTAAATATTTGACAGGTTTTTTTTTTTTTTTTTTAAATATTTATTGGAAGGGTTTTTTTTTTTTTTTTTTTTTTTTAAATAAATAACAATTTGATATTCTTTTCTTTTCTTTTGTATGTGTCTGTAAACATTACAAATATCAATACTTGAAGTACAATTATCCACATTTTCCATTAAATCCTCAATAATAAATTTTTGCTTTTGTATAATTTATAATTGTTATATGCATCTCTCACTAAATATATTATTAAAACAATAGAAAATACTGGGAGATGTTATAAAATAACGATTAATAATCTTAATAATTTTTTCAAACATTTGCATAATTTTACTAAAAGGTATAGTTTTTGACAGTTTAAGACACTGCTAGGGTTTTGGACAGTACAGTAAAAACCATGGTTTATACCATAGTGTCTGAAACCTTGCCAACTCTGATTTCCGACAATTTCTGCTGCACGTGTGTGGTAGAAATTTGAAATTTGTGGTTCTGTGATCATGAAGGTAGGCTTATTGACAATGTAAATAAAATTATTCTCATGAAAAAAAAAAAAAAAAAAAAGGCTCTCAGTCACATTTTATAGAAACTATTTAATTTTCTTAAGATTAAATACAAACATGTAGTTGCACAGCTAAATTTTCTAAGCATACATTTAATTCTGAAAAATGAAAACACTACATTTAAATTTTCAGAAATGTCATAAAAAAAATTAAAAACATAATTTACAATTATTTTTTCCCATTTACACACAGAGAGATATTAGCTAACTATTTCACCAAATCCATTTGTATATGCTTTTCTACATTAGAGTTCAATATCAGGGATCGATCCAGGAAAAAATTAAAGTTATTTAGCTGCCCCTTTATGAAAATTCTACCTCACACGAAGGGCACTTTAACATAATTTAAATTCAATAAAAAAGGGCCCTTTTACAAGATTTCATTTCATAAAAAATATTTCCATTTCCAAACATCATTTTTAGCATTACATGTATAAATGTCTGTACAAACATTCAAATCGTGTTTTCTCCTTAGGACACAATTTTTCAGACAACACAAAAACTAATAAATTAAAAAATAACTAAACCGAAAAACCTAATTATCATTTGTTTAGATACATTACTAGACACTAGGAAAACATGTAGACATACTATTTTTATGTTAAGTTTAAAGAAAAATCACTAGCTCAGTTTTTCTATTTCTGGGAAAAACACAGTTTGAATGTTTGCTCCTCAGTTTGGTAAAACATCTTTAACTTGATTAAACATGAATAATAATTATTTTTCATTATTATTTTTATGAACTGCAAAAATTAAAGACTGGATCAACACCATTATAAGTTCAAACATATATTTGGACTTTATACAAAACCTCCTGAAATGGAAAATTCGGCTTCTATCGACATAATCACATTCTCAAAATACTTAAAGCATGTTTCTGATTGACTTAAAAATATTTTCCTATTGAATGATCTTTAAGATACCCCCTCATTTGCTATCTTCTAGTCAAAATTATTTATTTATTTCAGCTGTTTGAATGCAGAGAATGTATACAGAAAATGGTGCCGAGAATATTTTACAAATGCTTTATTTTTTCTTTTGTTCTTTATAGAAAAACATTTTAACCCGTTAGTGCCCAGGGTCTTATTTATAGGACAGTTTTATTTTATGAAAGTCCGTAGTCACACAAGAAAACCCTATTTATCCCAAACTTCTACAAACACCCATTGTCCTATCTATAGATACACTGTTAAAAAAATGCAACTTGGCTGCCAGAAATTCTCTGTAATTACAGAAAATTACATTTTGTCAACGTAATTTTTCCATAATTTACGACTTTTTTTTCTCACATTACAGAGAATTTCTGGCAGCAAAGTTGCATTTTTTTAACAGTGATTTTTTAACACTCATTATCTCAACCTGTAACGACGGGATTGGAATTATTTCTCTAGTTTGTTAATATTGTTGTCTTAAACATAATTAAAATGCAGTTGAAACTCAAAAATCCGGAATCAGTGGGACCGCAGCGATTCCGGAATTTAAAGATTTATTAAAAATAACTTTTTAAAGATATACAGTGAACTCTCGTTAAGACGGCCCCGTTTAAGATGGATTTCTCGTTATTACATACAAAAACAGAATCCCTGGCTAAGGCCCATAGGAATTGCATGGAATAAACATCGCTTTATACATACAATTCATTCGTTAAGACGGACATTTTTTCTCTCAAAGCTTAATTTATTTAAAAAAAGAGTAAGTTCCCAAAATTTTTTCAAAGTTTTTTTTTTTTACATGAAAAGGTGCAATAATAAAAGGGTTAATATCTTTCACTCTGCTCTAGTACACCGTGGAAAGTAAACAGTATTGATTGACAGTGACAGTTCAAGTCAACAATTGGCACTTGTCTCCACTTTCATTGTGGAGACATAGCAAAGGATTTCGTTATCGGAAATGTACCAGAAGAAAACATAAAAGAGTGGAAAGAGAATTTATCATGCCTTATCAAAGACTACAAACTATCAAAGCTAAAAACATATTTAACATCGATGAAACAGGACTTTTTTTTTATAAAGCTCAGCCTTCTCAAAGTTTACACTTTAGAGGAGAAAAGTGCACAAGCCACAAACATTCAAAATTACGCATTACTGTACTTGTAGGGACTAACATGGAACTTTAGTTTATGAACTCCTGTTATAATGGACTCTCGTTAATATGGACAAAAATTGCCGGCCCTTGACTTTCCATTTTGACGAGAGTTCACTGTAATAGCATTCACACTGCAATTTTTAGGCTAGTGAAAATAAATGAGGCTCAAATTGGCAAATTATATTATAAAATATAAATATAATAAAACATTTAGAATTAAAATATTAACACACTAAACTAAAATTTATAGAAAACTGATAACGCCTGCTAAATAACTGTTAATAAACTATTTATTCATTAAAAAATACTCAAATAAAACTATAGAAACAAAGTAATTTTAATGTTGAATTTTTAAAAACATTTCAGTAACTTAAAGCTGTTTTACTTTATTGGGAATTTTTTTTCCCTCTCTCTTTTTAATTCTATTTTTTAACCTACCTGTTTTTTTTTTTTATAAATTCTTTAATTAACAATCAAGCAGAATAAAAATATATAAGATTATGACTATATTAAAGTATATAAGGCTAATGACTTGATTGTTAAAGCCTGGCATTTGTAATAAATAAATAAATATTTAAGTTTATTATCAGGGTTCATACTCAAACATGGGAAAAAAATTCCCTGAGTTTTCCAGACAATGTTCAAGAATATATCAGCGACATATTACAAGAAACGCTCCTCTAGAGAGGAGAAATTACATCTGCTTCTACTGTGCGATGTCATATTACTGCCGATCATGATAGAAATTTAGGTAGAAATCATTGTTTACATGCGTATTTTCACGACACTTAATCATTTGAATTTTGATATGAAGCTAAACAAGAAAAACATAATTTGACAGAAAAGAAATATTTGATTTTCCCTGACTTTTAATCAAAATTTTTATTTTCCCTGACTTTTTTTTTTTTTACAAAATCCAAATTAGCTGAGTATTCCAGGTTTTCCCTGAGTAGTATGAACCCTGATTATATACAGTGTTCAATTAAAAGGATTTTAAATTGCACTCCACAATAAATGTGGAAATAAGGTACAGCAAAATTTTATTTTAAAAATAAAACTAAAAATATGTCTGGATTTTTTAGGTTCAACTGTCATTTGATTTAATTTTATACTTTAAATTACGCTGGGCATTAACAGGTTAAATACATCATAAATAAATTGATTTTCTCTGTACAAGTACAAGAGCGGCTCTTCAGCCACTTCACTGCTTAAAGAAAAAGTGAGCGAGACTACATTAAGAGTATAACGTAAAAATGAATTTTCCTATTTAAGTCATTCATTTTCATATATATAAGAAGTGAAGGTACACAGAATATCTTTCTAAAAAACTTTTCCTGAGCATACAAACATAAATGTTGTAAAAGATAATTCACAAATAAATAGTTTTTATAGTATACATAAGTGACAAAGTATTTGTATATTACAAAGCCAAAAATCCAGAATCACCATAAAAATAGACAACTTCAGCGGTATTAATCATCATCATCAACAGTGTTTTTTATTTATATTTTTTTTTTTAAGTATAAATATATCTAAATTAAGAACCGAAAAAGCATTTTATTTCTTATTAATCTTCAAAACCGGCATTTGCAAAGTCTGAAAGAAGAGGAAGAAGATTATAATAATAGTAACAAATTTTAAACATTTATCTAATTGAGAGCTAAATTCTATTATAATTTCTATTATACTCAAACTTTTAATTAAAAAACCTAAAGTACTAAAAAAAAAAAAAACCGCGGAAATGTTTTTAAAATGGTATGTTTTTCTTATTTATTTTCTTTTACTGTAACTTGTACTGATTTTTGTATGCAAATATTTCAATAAATCTGTTTTGTTTTTCAAGTTTAATTTTTAATTTAATTTATTTATTGTTAAAGTTGATAAAAAAATTATTACAGAATATATTTAAAAAAAAAAAACTTGAATTTGCATATAATCCATGTACTTAAACCAAAATATTATAATTTTTAGGCATGACCAAAAATCCGGAAAATCCAGAAATCCGGAATCACCGCAGACCCGACGATTCTGGACTTTCGGCTTTGTACTGTATTTTGAAAAAAAATTAAACATAATTTTACAAAATAAGTAGCTTTATTCTAAATATATTAAAGAAATTTAGTTGATGATAAATGAAAAGCTTCAAAAGCGAAAAGCATAAATTCCAAAAATTACAAAAAGAATTTATCAAAATGAATGAATAAATTTTCTAAATAGAAATTTCATGGTCTATTGGAGTTGTGCCACAATTAATATTCTCACCTGCTATATTTGCATTTGCAGACAAGGTGACCATACCAACAGTTATTATCTGAGAAATGCTGAGTTGGTTATCAGCCAGGGTGACTTGGTGGTAGAGTATCCTCATGCTCATAGATATAGTAATTTATATAGATCTATCAACCTCTCGTTAACGAGCAAAGATTTTTGATGCCAAAAGTGTTTTGGCATCAGCCATTAGAAAGTTAAAACTCGAAAATAGTAATAGAATAGAATTTTAATGAATTTTGAAAATGTCGAAATATTGCACAGCTTTTAAGTGCTCTAATAAATATATGAAAAGAAATGGGATAAGTTTTCATAAATAAGTTATATTTAAGTAATTTATGAAAAAAAAAAAAGGGTATCTGGAGTTGTTCATTCTCTTTTAGTTATTATTCATAAGTTTTATATTCACTCGGTAAAAAACTTCCATAAGAGAGTAAAATGGCTGTCTTTTCCCAAATGAAAAGGCATCACTTTTTCTCTGTTAATGATCAATCTATGTCTTATTACTATATCTATACTCATGCTAAGCAGAGAGCCTAGGTTCGATTCCTGGCTCTGCCATTTCTCACACAGTTGGTATAAAAATCAACCTTACACTCCATCTTTTTAAAATGAAAAATCTATTGTATCAGAGTAGTAAATATGTTTTTAATCTCCAATCTATATATATAAAGAAAAAGGTTATGCTTCAGTATTTGATCAAGTATTGTTTCATTAGCTGATGTGCACATTAGAAACACAAAAAATGGTGAGAAATTTGAAAAAAAAAAAAAAAAAAAAGCTGAAAAGCTAAAGGTTTCTGCCTAAAGGTTGTCTGAGTGAGTAATGTCCACTGGTTGTCGGCCTGGATAGCTCAATTGGTAGAGCCTTGACCTTGTAAGTCAAAGATCTGGGGTTCGACTCCCGGTCCAGACACTATTTTCACTCAGTCGGAAAAATAAATTTCAATAAATATGAAAAGCTAAATTTACAAAAGAACTGAAATCAGCTCAAAAGCTAAAAATCTCATCCCTGAAAAATATACAATAATTGTTTTGGGTTGAAATAATTCTGCATTATTCTTCATCAAGCAAAAGGAAGTGAAGACAAGTACAACATGTAAGTAGTGCTTGCTTACAGTTTATTATTACTATTAAACACCATTCAACACCAATGTTTTTTTTTCAGCAGATCCAATAAATATTTTATGAAATGAAACTTCGTGAGTTAACACTAAAGCAAGTACAAGTTAAGCAGTGCAACATAAAGCTAAAAAATATCTATCTATAAAAGCATGAATTGTCCTCAGTGGCAACAGATTACGAGTAGACAACAGAAAATATACAGCCAAACTGAATATTTACATTGCGAGATAGGTTAGAGAAACCTTAAAATAGGGGTACACAACCTTTTTAGCTGGAAGGCCACTCTCGCTCTTGAGTCGGACAGGAAGGGCCATAAACGAGATAATATAAAAAGAATTATTTGCTGTATATATATATATATATACAGGAGCATACTATTATTGTCAGGTGCCTGCGTGCAGAACTTCAGGTTGCATCATACGTTACTAGTCTTTAACCAATCGTTTAATAAAATATTTTCAATCAGTGAGTCAAGTGAATCTCTGTGCATAAAAAAAAAGGGGGGGGGGGAGAGAGCTTTTACTTACTGATTGTTACATTTTTCAGTTTTTAATCTAAGATAGATAAAGATATAACTACTTACGAATAGATTATTCCATAATTTTTCCAACAAAAAATTAAGGAACATACTGTGCATTATATAATTAAGAAGTAGAATGGAAAACAGCTCTCAGACAGATTTATGTTTAAAAACCAACATTTTCATCCCCTCCCTTACCGAAAATTTTTTTGTGAATGCCGATTTTGTGAATGCAACAAATAATTTTTTTTTTCTTTCTCTCTCTTACTGATGATTAATGAAGCCTAAAATGTCAGACCTTCCACAGGCCACAAATTGATAGCTACTGGGCCGCAGGTTGTGCACCTCTACCTTAAAATCTAAAACCGCATTAATAAACAAACAAACAATAAATCTTTTCTCTAAAATATTTACGGTATACAGTAACGATTTTAATAGCAGATTTTAACCTGTTGCCATAAATAGCAGACCTATTCCCATAGATGTTGCACTACTTACTTTGTACATACTTTGGTTGACTTGCAAAATTGTTTCGGTATAAATTGCAAAAGCAAGCAACAATTGATTTTAGTAAAAATTGCACTCATACCAACTTCTTTCACCTGATAAAAGGTCTGGTGATGTCCTGGAGACGATACAAAGCTGCAAACCCTGTCTGACAATGCCAACACCTGTGCTGGCTCATTCGCTGCCCGACGCATTCGACTTATCTTAATTTTGTGCTTCTATTGACTGGTGTTCATTGATTTCCTTTGTTTTTTTCCCAATTGTGACTACAAATTTCTTAAGTAGTTTTATTTTTTTTTGTGTGTATTTTCTTTTTTCCTTAACCATCTGACCACTGCTGACGAAGATATCCAGTCACTGAGCTGTTCTTTTTTGCACAACACAGTTATCATTCAAAATTATATAATTTTGAATTTTTAGCCTGTTTTACAAGTTTGAAAGTCTGAAATAATAGCTGTAAAGATAATCCCTAATCCTGTGTAATCATAATTTTCACCATAATCCTGTACACAGTTTAGTACTCTGAAAATATAGGCAGTGAAAACAACATTACAATTTTGCACTTTTCACAGGCAGTCAGATGATTAAATGCGATGTTTGTTTATTTATTTTGTCCTGAAACAAATGCTGTGTGTTTCGGCAATTTATACTGTTAACATATAAGAGCTTCATTCGCCTCCATTTAACACCAGTTTTTGGGTACATTTTTCAACAGGATATTTCATATATTTGCCGTCATTTTTCCTTCCTTTTTTTGTCTTCTTCTCTTCCACCACCACCACCTCTATTTCTTCCTTTGCTTTCACCATCACTAAATTAGATGGCTGATCCTGGGATTCACATATAATCTGCCCATCTGCCTGTTGGTTTACGATATAACTAGGCCAGACTAAATTTACTGGTGGCCTACCTCTTTTAGAAAAAGGTTTATTATTAGTGTAATGCCCAAACTCAGCATAGATTTGTTCAATGGATTCAGAAGGTCGGCCTCTCTTTCGAGGGGAAGGATCTACATTCTTACTAAGTTTTACAAAATTCAGAAATTCATCGAGATCTTCGGATACTCGGCCCCTTCTTTTAGAAGAGTGTTCTTGTTCCATTTTGGCATCCGTCACGCAAAGCATTTGCGCCATCTCTTATGATAAAGAAAAGAAATAAAACTGATAATTTCTTTTAAGTATATTGCTAGTATTTAAAAAAAAAATTCTGACATTTTCAAGATGATTTTGAATTTCAATGGAAATGGAAAATATTAATTTTGAAATCTTTTCAAATGTCAGATCAAAATATATATTCAAAGTTTTTCTTTTTTTTTTTTTTAATATATCTTATACAAAAATCTTTTTTTAGTGTTTTTCTAAGATAAATTTGAATTTCTTATCACATTTAGGTTATAAGCGTCTGAGAGTTTTAGATTAAAAATTATGACGGAATTTTTTTTTTAAATATACCTTATATAAAATTATTTTTAAATATTGTTGACTTTCTATGAAATTGAAATATTAATTTTAGATTTGTTTTCAATTTTATATTTCAAGTTAGAGTTTTGAGTAGAGGAAAGCTATCTCTAGCATAATTTTTTCTGCTCAACTTTTCTGGTGGTATTTTTTATTTTCTATGAAATTAAAATGTTATGTTTAATTATCTTTTGACATTTAGATTTCAAGTTTGAGAGAGTTTATGAATATACTTTAAAGTTAAAGAAAATATTTTTTATTTGTTATTTCACAGAGAAAAAAAATATTTGTTATTTTTATCTTTATGTATCTTTTGCATATATATATATATTTCTTTTGTTATTATTATTTCCTCTCTCTCTGAGCTATTTTTCACTTTCTAGGAGGTTGAAATATTAATTTTGAATTTCTTTTTCATCTATAAATTCTAAGTTTAGCAGATTTTTAGAATATACCTCAAAATGGCATGATAAAATGTACTTCAAAGTTTATGAGTGGAGAAAAATTTATCTTTCAAAATTTCTCATATACTGTTAATTTTAAGAAGTTGCAATAATAATTTTGAATTTCTCTTTTTTGCCTTTAGATTTCAAATTTAAAATAATTTGAGAATATATTTAAAGTGATATAATAAAATGTACTTCAGAAATTATGAGCAGGCAGTTTTATCATTGAGTTGCATTAAATTCTTCTTGAGTTGCATTAAATTATTCTTAAAACTTCTTTTTTTCAGATAGTTATTACTTTCTCAGATTAGATAATTAATTTTGAATTTCTATTCAAACTTTTGCAAGATAATTTTAACTTTCTATGAGACTGAAAATTATTTTTAACTTTTTTAGATTTCAAGCCCTAGAAAGAGTTTTAGAATATATTTTTAAAATGAAAGGTATCTTTGCTGCATTGGTTGATAAAATGAGTCAGTGACATTTATTTAAAAAGAAGCAATTTTCTTTGAAAGATCTTCTTATGGGATTGTAGTACTTTGCTTCTGAAGAAATTCTTTATCTTTCATTTATAAAACTGCTTACACCTCATGTCATACATCTGAAATAAAATAAAAATAAAATATATATATATATATACAATATATTATTAATCAGTTTTTTAACTACAAATATTAACAGACATTTCTGTTTTACTCTACAAAAAATAAGTAAAATTAAATTAAACATTTCAATATCAGCAATGTTTGCAATGTGTAAAACCTTGGTTTTTAAGAACACAAAACGTGAATGTCAACGTATTCAGTATCGAGATTTTCAATTTGCGCATGCTTCATGACGCTCTGTTCTGCGGTTTCAATGCCAGCGCTGATATCAAGGAGACTCTGATTGGAGCATCGCGGCGTCGGAAACGTTGGCGCTGCTTCTTGTGTTCTTAAAAACCAGGGCTTAACAGAATAAACAGGGGTGAAACTATCTAACATTAAAAAACCCTGAAGACTGCAGGATGCATGCAGGATGAATGTTGAATGGAGACTAAAATTATTATTTAAAGTACTTATATTAAGTGATACTTATATTGTGTACTTATATTATTAAGTGATATTTGGAGGAGTTCATAACAGAAAGGCAAATTAAATATTCAAAATGAGAAAATTCACAAAAAAAAAAAAAAAAAAAAAAAAAGACGTTAAATTCAGACACAGTAAAATGCTAAAAAAAAAAAAAAAAAAAAAAAACTGAATTCAGGGGCAGTCCTTGAAAAGTTTCACCCCTGAGTCCGAGTAAAATGCTGTTTACACAACTTTCAAGGAGCTGACATAAAACAGTGTATAAATGAAAAGACAGACATATAATAAAAGATAAACGTATAATAAAATCATTTAAATTATTAAGCATACAATTACACCCAGTGGCAGAAACACCGCAACACGGCGACATAGTCGCGGGCACAGAAAAACAGCTTGCGGACAGTTTTTGTCTGCACTGATAAAAAAATTTGTCTGCAACTTTCGGATAACAATTCACTTATAAAAATTTCTGTATTGAAACTAAAACTATAATACTTTTATTATTTAAAATTATTTAGATTGTGTTGTGTCAAACATTGCTATAAAATATTTAATTGAATGAGATGAATTGAATGAATACAATTGTTTATACTATATTGTTCTGTAGTAAAACTGTATTCGTGTATTGTTGCACGAGACCACCACTGATGTTAAGCTCCCCCCCCCCCCCCAATCAGCTTTCAGGCTTTTTGAGTGTAAGCCATTTTCTCCCCTGATTACATGCAAATTTTGCAGACAGATTATGAAACTTTAAAAGTCTGTCGCAGACAGCTACAAAACTTTCTGCCACTGGGCTATTACAAAATAATTAAAGCAACCTTACTTTTACTCCTTGTAGGTAAGTAAGGTTGCTTTAATTATTTTGTATAATAAAATATTTAACATTCATAGTCATACATATTTTCCAAACACCAAGAGGTGCATTTCTAATTTTTCAGTTATAGCCTATGCTATCAAGGAAGGTAAGAAAATAATTATTTACACAGATAGTCATATACACACCACAGGTAAAATAATGAGAAGGTTTACCCCCTAACATTATTCACTCATGTGGTGGGGAGGGGCTTTCTTATATATCGCATAAGTCACATGGATATTGAGAAACCTTAATTTAATCATATAATGTAACGATACTTCCCATCAGAAAGCGCAAACTTTGATTCACAAAATATAAACTTTGTTTCTTGTACATTATTAAAAAAAAAAAAGATTTTTAGGCCAACTTTGATTACTTGTAATTCATTTAAATTTTAATAATGCTTAATTTCTATTTTACAGTCAACCACAATATTGCCATAGCGGTTTTGCTTTGATATACTGCTGTGTCAGCAGTGGAGAATTCAAAATAAATGTACCATGTAAATCAGACGTACAATCATTAAGTTTCGTTATAATTTTGAATTTAAACTAAAGCAAATTTTCTAGTATATAAATATTGTTGCCTAACAGGAAAATTTACAATTTGGAAAATTATAAATTGCTAGATGGAAATAAGTAAAAACGTTTATGAAACATTATTTTACGGAAAGGGTCCCGTCAAACAATTTGTAGGAGAGGATCTCAAAGTTGTTAATATCATCATTATTGTTGGAGTTGTGTTATTCTATGAATCAGGAATGATTATTAGCCTAGTTAATTTTTTCTCCAGTTAACAGGACTTGGAACCTTTGACTTGACTTGACTTTGACTTGACAAACCTTTGAACCTTTGACTTTCCACTAAAAAATGTATATAAAAGCTTATATTTCCATTTAATATTTATAAATTAAACTGTATTAGGTTTTATTCGATAGAATATATATTTAGGTAACAGTTCTTATGGCAATGACTAGTCTTCAAAATCCTGGGTCCATGGGACCCATGAGTTCTAAAAATCTGAGTCCTTTTTTACTTTCTCCTATATGTAATAAGAGAAAGTATTGGATTTATGAAAAATTTCGACCTCAATTTTTTGATGGATTTACACGTTTTGGGATGTCCTGAACACAAATTGATAGTTTTTAGAAAATGTCTGTCTGTCTGTATCACAATTTTTGTGGACGCTGTATCTTACGAACCAATGAATGAAATTTAACCACACTTGGTATTTAGTTGCACCCTGACATACACTGGTGCTGATTAGATTTGGGGATCAATCGCTCAACAGATGGCGCTGTAATCGCATTTTTTGTAAACTTTTAACATAGCAGTATAGGACAAAATTTCCTATAAATGTGCATAATGAGAGTTATTTTAAACTTGCGATTGTAAAATTAATATGAATTATTGATAATAGTAGTAGTTAACTAGGAAAAAAATTCTGTGCATGTGGGGGCATCGCTTCCCCCCCTGGGGGGAAGGTAAATTTTCAAGATGGGTATCTTTGGAAAGGTCTTGTCAATACCTTTAAAACGAACGGTTGAACTATAAATCTGGGATAATTTAAAACAAAGTCAGCGATTTTTTTTACTTTTAATGAAAAAAAAAAAAAAAAATCGTAATTTTTTTTTTAAAATATTTTTACTGAGTGAATTTGTATAGGAAAATATAGAAGAAAGTCTTGTGGTGGCCACAACATACTAGTTCAAAATAATGTCTCCCCATATATATTAATTTAAATTTATATATTAAAGATATGAGTTAAAATTTTATCTTATTGTAAATGAAAAACAGTTTTTTATGAATATTTAACCAGCTCTTCTGGGATAATTTAAAACAAAGTCAGCGATTTTTTTTTTACTTTTAATGAAAAAAAAAATCGTTTTTTTTTTTTTTTTTTAATATTTTTACTGAGTGAATTTGTATAGGAAAATATAGAAGAAAGTCTTGTGGTGGCCACAACATACTAGTTCAAAATAATGTCTCCCCATATATATTAATTTAAATTTATATATTAAAGATATGAGTTAAAAATTTATCTTATTGTAAATGAAAAACAGTTTTTTATGAATATTTAACCAGCTCTTTTTTGAGATTGTCTCATTAAAACTAATATTAAGTAGGAGGTGGATGCTGTTGAGAAACAACTGAAAATATTTAGCTCAATATGTGCTCTGGAACCAGAAAGGAAAAATGAATAAGAGAATACAGTATTATATATATCACGGAGTAATATTTAATAGGAGAAGAAGGTAACGCTGAAATTTTGTGATGTTGTTTTATAATGTTTACAGAGGGCGCCAGCGTGTAATCCTTCCTTCTCTCCAGCTTCCGCAATGTTATTCAATGGGGAAATGTCTCGTTTTAATTATTTTTTTTTAAAATAATATCAAGCTGAAAAAAGTTCGATTGAAAGCAAATTTCATTAAATAGAGTATTCTAAACAACATGTTTTTTTTAAGAGCCATTTTATACTAATTTTACTTTGAAAGAGAGCTTTTAAAAAATGACGATTCTTATGAACCGAAGCTAACTAAAACAGACAATTGGGAGGAAGGAGAATGGATGAAATTTTGTAAAGAAAAAAAATAAACTTACTTTAGGTGTAGAAAACACGAACTCGGACTTTATTTTTCTCCTAGGGCTTTTTTTTTGTTTTTCTTATCACTATCATAGCCTGTTTTACAACTAGGAACGAAGCATTTATTTGAAACATGTGAATTATGCAGTTTTAAGAACTTACAAAGAAATTAAAATGCTTAAAATAAAAAAAAATTAAATGTACTCCAGCAAAATTCTATTGAAAACAACAGTATATCCGCGCCGAGGTAGGGAGGAATGACAAGTGGCGCCCTCAATATTTACCAAAAATTTAGATCACAGTTTCGTAGCTTTCTCCCATTGGACCTTCAACTCCTATTAATATTACTCCGTGATATATATATATATGTACACACGTATACAGATGGGTGACAAAATAATATGAACATTTTAGAAATTTTTATTATATCTGCGTTTGCAGACTCGGTGACTTCGCCAACGAATATTATGTGAAAAATGCCTAGCTGGTTGTCAGCCAGGGTAGCTTAGTGGTAGAGCATCCATGCGTTAAGCGGAGGTGCCCAGGTTCGATTCCCGGCTCTGCTATTTTTCACATAGTTGGTAAATAAATATATATCAACCTTTACACTCCAATTTACTTAAACTTAAAATAATATGAACACTTTCGTTTTTTTACGCTTTGTCAAATATTTTGAAAAGTTCTGAAGGAATCCCCTTGAAACTTTGGTAGTGTAAAGAACATGTTATACCTCATATTTTTTAGTAAAAGTTGTGTCATGAAATAGAAAGGGGGACCAGAAAAAAATTAAGCTGTTTTAGCTGTAGCATGTCATTATGAGGACATTTCTCATTATCTGTATAAAATTTTATGAGGCTACCACACCTATTCATGGAGATAGAACGGTTTCTTTAAAAAATTGTAAAAAGAATTTTCACTTTTTTTTAATTATAACACGCAGAGTATTAGACCCAGTGCAAAGCCACTTTTCTGAAATTTGACATACTACATTAGACACAGCACACAGCAATCAGAATGAAAAAATGTTCAATATCTTACGAAACAGGAGCACTTTTACTAAATAATTTTTAACTACACGTGTGCAAGCTTTATAAAAATTTCATTTGCATAATTTAATAGCCAAACGTATTGAGCAACTTATACAGTGAAACTTGAATAATTCAAACTTGTTTAATTCGAAATTTTGGATAATTCGAATATTTTACACGGTCCCTTGAATTTTATATTAAAATAATGTTAAAAAATCACGGATAATTCGAATTTTTCATACGATTACCTTTAAAATATTACAGTAAAATTTGTTCCCGAGATTTTACTTATCTGAAGTGCATTATCAATTTTTATAGTCTTTCAAAAGAAGGATAAGGAAATACAATAGAAACCCCTAGCTAGTGCACCAGAAGATAGGGTGCATATGTATGAACTTCGAGGTTTTTGTGAATTGAAAGTCATGTGTAAAGTAGAAGATTCTATTTTTGTATCAGGTCATATGTTATGACACAAACATTCCACTTAAAAAAGAAATAAAAAATATTTGACTATTTTTTAAAAAGTGTTGAATAATTAAGCTCGTAAAAAATATTGATTTAATGGGGGGGGGGGGGGGTTGAAAGGGGTAATGTAGCGGTTTCTTAGATATAAAGTTTATGTGTTAAATATCTGATTGTAGAGTTTTAATTTTTTAATTTATCCCTTTTTTTGACAGAATAGTATATGTAATTCAAATTTTTCGATATTTCGAATTTTTTTCTGGTCCCTTCAACTTCGAATTATCAGAGTTCTACTGTAATATGAAAACCCCAAACAAATATCATGTAAAATCCCAACATTACGACACGAGAGATAGAATATACAGAATTTCAGTTCTCTCAAAATAAGAGCTAAACTGTAAGGGGTTTTACTCACATTTTTATTTTTATCCAATCAATGCCCAATGATATTACAGTGTTTTTGCTGATTGTAAATAAATATTGATAAAAAACCCTAAAGCCGCTATCACACGAAGTTCCATATAAACGGCATTAGCACATAGTAACTAATAAACAGGTTTTTCATGCAGTAAACCGGTGAAAAGCTACCGTTTGATGCTTTTGCCGCACGTATATTCTTCAATCACGCATTTTCGACTGTTAAAATCACATACGCTAGTCTTTAGAATGAAGTCCTGCAATCAGAGAATCGCAATTCCAGAGTATCACCTATCCTCATTCTTTTCAAACCTCCGAAATGGGAATTTTCGCCAAATGTTACGCTCGTTGTTTACATTTGTGCTGAAAAATAACCCTTGACTGAGCACAAGAAAGTTGTTCGGTAGGTTTGAGATTCAATAGATTATACTTCAGAATATATGATCTTTCATGTGATAGTAGCTTAGCAATTTTCTAATACCCTATATGTTATCAAATTTTAAATCGGCAAAAATTGATCAAAAACCATAAGAATTGTTGCCTGAATATTAGGGCTGTGCCGATTAATCGGTTCGGTTAATCGATCAATGCTTAGTCCCGATCAATTTTTTTAATCGAGTTAATCGGATTGATTAATTCGATTAAAAATTTTCAAAATCCGATTAAAATTTTCAAACTACGAATAAACTAAAAATGCTGTTCTGCTTACAAAATATTTTTTCACATATTTTCCCAACAAACATTCTAAGGAACATCCATCAAATAAGGAAAAAACAAAAATAAAATAAATAAATAAATAAAAATAAAACCTCACAAAAGAAAATGTTGCACTTTTGTTGATAGAGAAAAGGGGGAAGACAGTTATTAAACAAAATGTCGCTTCATATGCATGCTGGAGCAACACCACCTGACTTTAGCCTTCTGGAGAAAGTGTTGGCTAGGGCAATAGTATTCTCAAAAACAAGAAGCTTTCAAAAAATGGAAATGCTAAAGATAAAAAAGAAAAGAAAAAAAAGGGATTGAGATTTCCACTGTCCCTCTGATAGGGAAAATGTCAACAGAGTTTCACAATATTTTCAAGCGTTTATTGTATGTTCAGAATTGCTGATAGTAACTATCGAAGTAGATACAGAAAATAACATTCTGTGTCCTAAAGTGTCCGAAGTGATAAAGAAGAACTAACTTGTTAAATAAGTCCTTGTTGAATCATGTTCTTAGACTGACTAAGAGCATGATTCAACAAGGATTTATTTAACATAACAGTATTAAATCTACTTTTTTTATATAGGATTTTTTGCTAGTATTCGGATACTTTTGTTACCGACTGTACACAATATGAGAGTTTTATTCATCATTGAAACAAAATTATATATATGTATATAAAAAGAAAAATGAAAACCGATTAAGAATCCGATTAATCGATTACTGAACAACGATTAACCCAGTTAAAACTCTTAATCGATTCCCACCCCTACTGAATATATATTTCATTGAAAAAAACCTAATATAGTTCAATTTAAAAATATTAAATGGAAATATAAGCTTTTATATAAAACCTGCACTAATACCCTTAAATTAAATCAATAAATGTGAAAATTAAAACTTACTTTGCATATTTTAGAAATGTGTGCCTCTCAGTCATCTGATAATAGCCCAAACCATATTTATCAGCAGTCTTGATTGTTACTTATCAGAGGCATACACTCAACAGAATTCTATAACTGAAATAAAGATAGAATGTGATAAATTTTATAGGAAATTGATTTATTTCAAATTATGAGAAATAAAAGAAATGTTGCTTTTTTAAAATAGAAAAATTAAATGATGCTAGAGAAAACAGAATTTAGGAAATGAATTTTTAAAAATTAAAGTGACAATACCGTTGAAAGCACAAAAATAATACAATTACAGTACATATTTATAATAAGTCAATCTTTAAATTTGAAGAAAAAACTTGGGTAATACCAGTATTCTAGACTGAGATTGCAGTGTCTCGGTTTTACGATTGATCTTAATCTTACGATTTGTTGTAAGAAAGGAAGTGTTTAAGAATGATCTTAACTTGGTATTGCAGTGCCTCAAGTGTAAGTTCCCTGCAGGAGAAATGAGCCAGTCAATTGGAGATGTAGAGCATGCTATGTTGTGATTAGGCACACGCCCAGTTATGATTCAGTCATAGACCTTATATAATAGACCACACATCCCCTCTCATTACCTGTCTGCGACATGAAGTAGCTTCCCCAGCAAAATTATCACGTGATGTAGACCTAGAGAGAGAGACAAGAATGAATATTATGTGATTTTTCCGTAGGAAAGAAAGTAGTTTTGAGTTTTTTTAATTTCTGTATTGTACACACACTTTTCATTTAAGCCTTTAGATTTACGCATCCTTGGAAAGCTAAAATGTCATAGATCAATTATAAAAAAAATTCTTTTGTGAGAAACCATTCTGACGGGGAGAATTTTTTGTTTGAATTCTTACAAAAATAAGTTCTTTCTTATGGTAGAATCTCCCTCAACTCCCTGTCACGTGACATACGGCGCTGACCGCAAAGGATGAAGGTTTCAGATTACACCCTCATGTTGAAGACATTCACTCTAATGGGAAGTCCTATTGGTGGCGTAGTCCATCTATATAAGGTCTATGGATTCAGTTGTAAGACATCTCTGAGGTGGTTGTAAGATAGTGAGACACTGAAATATGACTTGTGCTTTGTTTATATCTTAAGACAGAATTTATGCAAGGTACTACAATCTCAGCCCCAGACCAGTTTTCTTTCCCTTATTTTATCACGATTCATTTCGTGATTATACAAGTTGAAGAAAACAAGTTTAAAATATTGATGTGAAACAAGTTTTCGTCTCGATTTAGAGGATGACTTATACATGAGTATAACAGTAAGCAAAATTTTGGAAGATTGTAAAGTTTTACAATATTTGTTGAGAACAGTATGTTTGAGTTTGGCAGATTATAAATCTAACATAAGAAAAGTAAGTAATTCAGACAAAATTATAGAATTAAATTACAGAAATAAAAGAGTTTATCTACAAGTTTCATGTAAAGGTAAGATTTTTCAATGAAATTTTGCACTTTGCACAGTACACTTCTCAATAATGTATGATCTGTGTATGCGTGTCCTTACCAGGAGAAAGCTCTTGAACAGGTTTAGAAAAGTATTGCTTTGGTGAAAGAATATTAAATCTATTACAGAGTATTGAGATATGCGTTGTTTTCATTTTAATCCTTGCATTTACTGCAACTTTATAAAAAAAAAATATTTAGATTTTAGCATGAACATTTTGTAAGAGATACAGCAAATTTATTAATAATAATATTTTCCCCCCCCTTAGGTTATTAGCGCTTATTATATGTTACTTATAGAGTTACTTCTTTATCAATGTTCTGAGTATAACGGAATAATATACATTTTAATATGAAAGAATATTAAGAATATTTGCTTTAATATGTATAGATACCATATTTATTCCGATATGTCTGATTTTCATCATTATTTTATTTGAAAAAATTTTTTTTAGAAATTTTAACATTATTTTACAAAATAAATAAATAAATACATACATATAGATATTTTTCTACTTCAACTATTTTCAATAAAAACTTGTTTCAGATTTACCTTTTGAAAGTTAAAATACCACAGAGAAGGAAATAAGTGGCATTTAACCCTTTCCTTTCCCGTAATTCCAATTGGAATCATAACATTTCAGATTTTCTTTCTTACCATCTAACACTCCCGCTGATTCAAAATGAACAATATTAAAATCTATATACATTTTCCTTTTGAAAAATACCTATTTTGGATGACTTCACTATCTTTGTTGATAATTGAAAGTATATTTTACGCTGTTCTGATAATAATATCGGAATCAGTTTCCTGTTTTGGGCAATTCAAGTAAAATAACTGTTTGAAATATTTTTTATTTTATTTTTTAATGTTTATAATATGTATTTTAATTAATTACAATATGTTAATTCTACAAAATTTTGATATTTTTATTCATGGAAAAGTTATGATTTTTAATGGCATCAGTGATTATATTAAACATAAATAAACATCTATCAGTTGCTTTGTTAGCTATATTAATCCACACTCTGCTATAACTCCTATTTAAAAAAAATATTTATATACATTACGTTTGAAATAAAGTTATGACTAAATATAAGATTTATTGTTTTATGGAGGGAAAAAGTTGGGAATGAAAAGGTTAACAGAGAAAAGAAAAAAACAAATACCTTTTTAATTTTTAATATTTTATTTTTGAGTTTAAAAATGTGAAAACTTAATTCAAATCCTTTTTTGCATCTTTCAGCGCAAAATTTGAAAAATGTAAAAAAATAAATTTTTTTTAGAAAACAAGTACTAATTTAATGGTTGTGAACTTTTTGTATGTGAAACCAGAATAAAAAAAAAAAAAATAGAATAATGTGAGCTTTGGCTGTTACAGAGATTGGGCATTGTCTGCTCTTAAGAATGATAATTTTAAATTAAGAAAACTCTATTTTCTTTAAGAAAATAGAGTTGAAGAAATTTAAATGGAAATTTTCATTTTTCAATTTCTTATAAAATGTGAATAATAAGTGTGTCTTATAATAATACTAATTTATTACCTTCTGTTTATCTTTCTTTATTAAATAATAAAAAAAAAATTACCAGTTCATTTTTCAGTAAATAAATATTTTATTTGTTAAGCATAGTACATTATGTAACACTTCTTCATGCACACATTTTCTTTTACATGTAATGAAATTGCAAAAACTTTTGATGACTGCAACCTGAAATCGAACCAGGCACTTCCCGTCTACCAGTTTCAAGAGTAGAACCTCTTGGCTACTGGTGGAACATGCTTTATTAGGAAGAAAAGTAAATGAACTAATGAAATGTATGCTTTTACATATAATGTAAAAATGACTTGAAAATTTTTATCTAAAACAAATTTGCATTATTTCAATGCTAAAATCTTGCTTTCTAGTCATTCCAACTTTAATTCAAAAATTTACACCATTAGCTTTTAAAAATGTCAGCAATTTGAATCAAAAGATAAGGAATAGCCGCTTATATCACTATCCTTTTTTTTTTTTTTTTTAAACTGGTAATAAAAAAATTATTTTTAAGCTTTAAGAATGCAATAATAATAATAATAATTAAATTTTCAAATAATCTCTATATGCTTTAAAAAAATCCACTTTGTAAGAAATTTAATCTATGAATTGGAAACCTGAGAAATTTGTAAAATATATTAAGGGAAATAAACTCAGTGGGATGATGAAAAAAAAAAAAAAAATTCTTCAAAATAATCAAGGCATTTACTCCCCCTCCCCCTCCCCATGCTAATAATGTTGTATCTGCACTTGGATATGGATAACCTCAGTATTGTTTCTTTTTAAAAGGATCATGGCTTATATTTATGCAAGTTTTGAAGTAAACCACGGAAAACTCCAAAAGAGTTGACAAGCATGATCTGGAATCATACCCGGCACTTCCCATCTACCAGTTTCAAGAGCACAACCTCTAAGCCACTGGTAAAGCATGCTTTATTAGGAAGAAAAAAAAAAAATTAACTAATGAAATGTATGCTTTACATGTAATGTAAAAATGACCTCGAAATTTGATCTAAAACAAATTTGCATTATTTCTATGCAGGGTTGGCAAGTTTCTTCCAAAGCGAAAAAAACTTTTTCTTAAAAATTTATCCTATAAATTGCAGATTTGTATGTAAGATACAGTGGAAGCATTTATTTTATAAACAGTTTTAAGTACTTTAATTATACCTATAAAAATTTAATTACATTTTTAATTAATAATTATGAGATTTTTACCAAAGTGATTTCAGTATCTGATGACCATGTTCCAAAATACTCAAAATCTAGTAAAAAAAATCAATTTCAATTTAAACAGTGTAATGTTTTATAATTTAGACAATTTTATTTCTTTAACTGGTAATAAATAATAGTTTGGATCACTTGCTTATACTTTCTGATTTATAATCTACAACTCCTTCTAATTTAATGTAAAAGAAATTTACATCTCATATTCCAAAAAAATTCACATTTCTCAGATTTTTACTTTTTTTAAATCAAATTTTTAGGTTAATCCTTGCTTTGAAACACATTAGGGGAGGGGGGGGGGGAAGTAACATTCTTGTATTTATTATCCTGCAATTCATACAGACTAGTACATAAAACCAACCATACATCAATGTTTAATCAGGGTTGTATCGGTTTTAACCGTCCTGGTCAATATCAGTTTTGACCACTGAAATTCGTTATTGAATTTATTTACTACCAATCAAGGTCAGAAATTAGAATCTGCTACCAATGAAATACATCTTAGTATCATATGTTAAAACTAAGTAAACATTTGTTAAAAATGTCATAACATAGGAATGTCGTAACACAAATAATATCACCAAGAAACAACACAATTGGTTTAATTAATTTAAAAAATGGTTACAGGTCGCAAGTTTTGCAGTTGTCTCTAAACTTAGACGGTTTCGTAAATTGTTTTGAATAAGTCCAAACATTGAAAATAGTCCTTCTATTGAAGACGAGCTGGCACAACAGTTCATTAGATGTAATGCAAAATCAACAAATTTTACATCAATGCCTTTTATCTTCTTCATTGCTGCCCACCAGACATCAGGTCCAAGTGTATTTTTTACGCTTTCAGAAAAAAAGGATTTCAGATATGGTAAAGACTCTCCTTGAAATTCTATCACAAGTGGCAAAAATGTAGGATGTTATCGTGTAACCATTGTCTTGCTATTCCTTGCTTGTCTTCGTCAATACCTTTACCCATATAAACAGGATTCAGCATATGTGCAAGAAAATGTTTTTAACTACAATTCATGTGTTGTGTTATGCTTTTAACTGCAGCTGTTTCAAAGAAGATACCTATTTCATCTTTCTTGATTTTTTTTAAACTATAACTGGTTTATATTTTTATATTGCATGGTCCATTTTTAAATTTCTAACATTATTATTATATTAGTAATAGGACTATTTTTAATGAATTGTTGTTTTTATTACTTATTAAGTTATTTTTAATTGCAAAAACAATTATTATTAAAAATTAAAGCTGTTTAAAACCATTTTTAACAGTGCTGACCACTTTTGACCAGCGTCCTGGTCAAAATTACAACCCGTGTTTAACAAAATTAATCAGCGGTCAGAGATGGGCAATATACTTCAAAAAAGTATATTATATACAATATACAAATACTCGTCTATTTTGTCCAAAAATATACAATATACAAATACTTTTTAGAATTTCGAAAATATACAATATACTCTTGATTCAAAAAGTATATTTGATATACTTTCAGAATATACTTTTAAAAATTAATTTTTATATGTGGTTGTAGTAATTGTAATTATGTAAAAATGTATCTTTTTGTTTATTTAATTTCTTACTAAGAATAAATGAGTTAATATTTTACTTAGAAATCAAAATCAGTATTTTATGCACTTAAATAAAAAAAAAATATTTAGGCAATTAGGAATTCATAAATAATTAGAAAATAATAAACACATAAAATTTTCTTGGAAGTAAGCTATTACCATAATAATGAATTACTCCATTAATAATGTAATAGAACACAGTGTTATATAATGCTGTCATTCTCTGTAATTAGATAACACAAACAATTTAAAAAAAAAATTATTTACTTCGATCAATTACATTATCTTGTTCATTTTATATTTTTAGTTACTCATCATAATAGTAGATTTGGTAATGATGAAGTGTGAATAATCCGAAAATCACAAAATGTATGTGGTATCCGTCTGTACATTAGTCAATTTGTTAATGTCATAGTTTGTATAGACAATATTTCAAAAACAAATTATCTTAAGGAAGTCGGACAGGTTTCAAAATATAACTTTGATACTGGAAAGAACAATGTTGATTTGCAACATTCCAATTTAAAAGCTAGTTGGCATAGGTGGACTCTGCTCAGTTCCCCATCATATTTATGTTCTCATAAATTTCTAGTGCGAGACATATTATAATCATGTTAAAAGAAATGAATTTGACCAAAGCTTGATACAGTGACAGAATGAAATCCCCGCTTAATAGACTATCCACCGTTCACTTCGATATATTATCTTATTCTAATCTATTAATTTATTTTATCAGGGTCAATTCCATTGTTTAGCTTTCATGCTACTATTTCCAATGCAATAATCCTCAAAATTCATATTTATATGAAAAATGTATAATTTCGCTATGTTGATAAAATCGTAAATTACGAAAAATTTACGAAATTTTCCTATTAAAATATTTGTATTCAATCATGTTCAAACAAATATCATAAATGTAATTTTGAAGTTGTCTAATATATTTACAATCCTCAAAATGGAAGTTTATGCTCAATTTTGCTTTATTCTGACATGTTAAGTAAATCGTAAATTCCAAATAACTTAAGAAATTTTTAAATTGGAAAAATCATAGTCTATGATATTCATGCCAGTATCCTAAATAATATTTCGAAAGTGGTTTGACATCTTTACGATGAAAATATCCCTCAAGATTGACGTTTGTGTGAAATTTTGCTCTATTCTGCCATGTTAAGAAATTCGTAAATTTCCAATAACTTACGAAATTTTTATATTGGAAAATTCATAGTCATTAATATTCATGCCAGTATCCTAAATAATATTTCAAAAGTAGTCTGACATCTTTAAGAGGAAAATATCTCTAAAAATTGACATTTATGGGAAATTTTGCCATATACTGCCATGTTAAAAAATTCGTAAATTTCCAATAACTTGCGAAATTTTCAAAAGTAGCATATTTATAGTTATCAATGTTCATTCCGGCATCAAAACTGATATTTTTAAACTAGTCTGACATTTTTACAGTAAAAGGTTTCCATTTAATGCACGTTTAAGTGAATTTTTGTTCTATTCTCCCATGTTAAGAAAATCGTAAATTTCTAATAACTTACGAAGTTTTTTAATTCAAATGTTGCAAATTAATGGGGTTCTTGCCAGTATCGAAAGTAATATTTTAAAAGTGATCTGACGTCTCTGCGATTATTTGCTCGTGAGATATCATGTAAAATGACTAACGGACTAACACACTAACAGACACCATACAAATTTTGTCATTTTCAGATTCCTCAGACCTGAAAACGTATAAAAAAGTAAAAAAAAAAAACGAGGTCAAAATTTTTCACAATTACCTAAGTTCCCCAAACCTATAGTATGATGGGGAACTAATTCATTAGTTATCCAAAATTTAAGGTTTCTTTTACATGGTAGAATTATGCAAAATTTGGCATAAACATGTATTATGATGATCATATGCATCATAAAGATCTCAGATCAGTTTTAAAATATAATTTATGATATTGGCATGAACAATGACTATGGCAGATTTTATTTTAAAAAATTCGTAAGTTATTTCAAATTTAAGATTTTCTTAACATGAAGGAATTTCACATAAATATATATTATGAAGATTATTTTCTTCATAAACATGTCTGAATAGTTTTAAAATATCATTTATCACATTGGCATTAACATTTCTTGATAATCAACATTTTAATTTAAAAGCTTCTTAAGGTATGCGAATTTAAAGATTTTTTATAACAGGGCAGAAAAACTGTGAATTTATTATTATTATTATTTAATCACAAGTTTATATGAAATAGTTCCCTATTTCACATAAACTTGCATTATGTAGTTTATTGCATTGGAAATAGCATATAGAATTTCATGAAAACTAAAATATGAAATTGACTCTAGTGAAATTAATCAGTAATTTATGATAACATAAATGTAGGGAAGTTGGGGGAGGGTAGCTTATTGGGTGGGTGATTTAAATTTTTGGCCATGCTGATTGATCGACCGAATTTATTTCTCTTACTATGAGTACAATAATGTCCTACAGTAGCAAATTTATGAGAAAATGTATGATAAGGAATTGAGCAGAGTCTTCTTATCCCAACTTACGTTGTGATGTCCAAATGCCAAAGAACACAAACTGTTAAAATGATGTATCATATATTATAAATTCTGAAGGAATAATTCATTTTTCATAAAAATATAAATTTATACATTTGATTAGAATTCTTTACTGTTTTATTGTGATGCTGTGTTTAAATATTATAAATTTGTGTTATATAATAATTTATAAATATAAATACAGACATACCTGTGTAAATGCAGTTTGAAGTTTGGAACTCCTTTTACACGATATTAAGGGGGTCTGGGACACCAAATTATTGTTTTTATTATTTATTGATGAATGGCTGTAATTATTTTTTCTGAAATTGAAGCTTTTTTGACGATGAAGTTCAGCAAGAAAGGATCTTAATTTTTTTTTAAATTAAAATAAAATTTTATAAATTTAAAATTAAAATGTTTAATAAATTTAAAATTTGTTATATCTCAGGAACTAATGGTTCAATTTACAAACTTTTTTCACCTTTATATACAGAAAGGATTTATCTTCAATTTGTCTTCAGGATTTCTGATTATAATAATAACATTTTTAAATATTAATTTTAATTTGAAAAAAGTACTTATTTCATGCATAATTTTTGGATTACCAAAAAAGTTTTGCTCCTAATTAAAAATCCCGAAGACAAATTGAAGATAAATCTTTTCTGGATATAAGAGTGAAAAAAGTTTGTAAATTGAACCATTAGTTCATGAGATATAACAAATTTTAAATTTATCAAAAATTTTAAATTTTATTTTAATTTTTATTTAAAGTTTTTTAAGATTCTTTCTTGCTCAACTTCATCGTCAAAAAAGCTCCAATTTCAGAAAAAATAATTACAGGAATTAATCAATAAATAATAAAAACAAAAATTTGATGTTCCGGACCCCCTTAAGGTTCTTTTGTATAATGCCTTTTATTTACCTTTAAGGTAATTAATGTTTTAATCGAATAAATTATTAAAAGAAAGAATAAATAAATGTACCTAACAACCTTTACTTATAATTTTGTTTTGCCAACCATTTTTTACGTTTCGATTTTATTCTTATTTCTATTATACTACTATTTTATTATAATTATTATTATCATCATAGATTATACAATAATTATTATCCATTTTATTATCTTCTATTATACTCCCTTTTTCACCTTTTAAAGTTATCGTAAGAAATTTTCCGCCCACTTTCTTTCTTTCTTTTTTTTTTTTAATATTATCACCCTTTTTATCCATATGTAAGATGTAAGAAAATAAAATTTTGTACCTTTCTATATGACTGAGATCAATATAAGTAAAATGAAACGTCCACAAAATGAAAACAAATATTTTCTATAGGAAAACAGTTAAATGCAAATTTTTCACTAGGCATTTCCATCCCCAACTCTAAACTAAATTATTTTAAAGACAGTTTTCTCTGATGCCCAATTAATTCTGTAATCAAATGAAAAGATTCAAGATAAAAAAAAAAAAAAGAGGTGTAATGATAACTTCCGTTTTACAGATATGCATGTGGACATTGAGGACATCTATGGAAAGAGAACTGATTTGTTTGGGTTTATCCCTCCCTCTACGGTCATTTCTTGAACACCGGGTTTAATTGGACCCCTATGGAGCCAGGAGGTGAAGGAAAAAAACACATTTTGTATTTTGTACTTTCTTTTAAATACTCAAAGTGTCCGGTCCGCTATCATAAAGTACCCATTTGTATGTTATCACTAATTCTAGGTCAGTCAACAGGGGGTGTTGGGTTGGTAGTCAGTCAACATTGAGAAAATAATTGTCAGTCTCTAGGGGCATTTGAGCTGAGTTCCCATAGCAAAAACAGTGTTCTAAATCTGAGATGAAAGATTTTTTTTTAAGAAGTTGGGAATTTTGAGATAAAGTATATTGTATATTAAGCTCTGTAAAATATACAATATACTGCCTAAAATGTATATTAGATACAATATACAAATACTTTTTAAAACGTTGCAAAATATACAATATACAAATGTATATTGAATATACTATATTATATACAAGTATATAATATACTGCCCACCTGACAGCGGTTAATATTATTTCTGAATTTTCAAAAATATTTTGTTTTGTATTTTTTAAATATGTTTGTTTATATTTTATAGGTACCTGTTATTTGAATATGCTTAATTATTTACCTTTATATATGAATGTGATAGATTAGTTCTAATATTGAAGAAATATTTTATTCTAAAAATTATTAGAAATCGTCTTTCCATTTTGATATCCATTTATAAATTAATAATAACTGACTTTGTATCTGCAAAAGAAAACTGTAAACAAAGGCAACGATCTCTAATCTGTAAATTTCTGTAATCCGCACAACTTCTCGACAAAACTTTTGAGAGTTAGAGGGAGTTGACTGTAAAACAAATGAAAAGTTTTTTAGTAGTTCAATACTGTACTTTATTTTTTAACTTAAATAAATACAAACTATGGATTTTTTTTTTTTTTTTTTATCCTTTGACGAGAACTTGCAGGAGAGTTTGTAAGTAGGTACCTTACTTATTGATACAGTTCATTGGGTACCAGGTTTGAGTTTATACAAAAAATTGTATTCTTAAAAGAAAAAAAAAAAGTGCAAATATTATGGCTAAAATTTCCGTAATTATTATCACTTGTACTGTTTGAACGTATAATAATATGAGATAGTATCTATTTCCGAGTAGCACTTTGGCCGAGTAACCGAGTACCAAATACCTAGTAGTTGTGAGAAAGAATAATTGATGTACATATGAAGAATTTTGCACATCTTGAAATAAAAAAAAAGTCTTTTGAACACAAAATTAAGTTAAATAACAAACAGCATTTTTCATGAAATGTTTCAGAACTTTTGTAGTGTATATAAGTACACAATTAGGTTCATTGTTATATTTGATACTTCCAGCTTAGTGGATTATTAAAACAAAACCATAATAACTTCATTCTTTATTATATAGTCTTTCTCACATGCGAATCATTCTCAGATAATTCTTAGAGAATATAAAAGTTCCTATACACTTAGGCTTAATTTAAGATTCATGAAATTTACATATGAAATGGAGAACATTAAATAAATATTTTATCATTTCAAACATGATAGACTTCATTAATCTTCAAATTCTAGAGAAGAGTAAAAAAGATAGGTGGTTTTGGGTCACAATTTCCAAAACAACAAATCTGATTATTAAAATATATTTTTAATATCATTTTAGTGTTTTTTTTTTTTTTTTTTCATAATTGTTATTTTTTTAATTAAAAATCAATCTTTTCTTACAGTTTGAAAAGTGTCTTACTTTAATTTGCACAAATATGTAACTAAAATTTTATCTACTATATTAGCATTATATAAGGGTTTTCATATCTAAAATATTTTATTTTTTGTCTGTTTTAGATACAATTTTATGTACTAAGTTTTTATAAAAAAATTTGCATACTACACATACAATATGGTTATATACTTAAATTCTTGTAACTAAAATGGATAAGCTCGTATCATGAATCGTCTCTATACCGAGTTTGGTGGCAATCTACTCGCTCATTTTAATTGCAGAAAGCTGTTTGCAGCAAAAAGTTTAATGACTCTGTATTTATATTTTCATAATTTTTTAGTTTAGTAATTAATAAACAACTCTTATGAATACATTTCTTTCAATAATATGTTAAAAATAATGAAATTCTTACAACTACTCGGTATTGGCTGAATACTTAGTCCAAATTTGGCCAAGTACCGAGCAAATTGGCTGAGTACCGAATATATACCGAGTACTTGGTACAGCTCTAGTAATGGCATGCTGTTAATATAAATGTCACCCAACACCTTATATCAAAACATTTTGTAAATTGTGTTTATGAATAATTAAAACAGGGTATAACTTCAGTATAACCCCACAGCTGAATTTGATGATTTTTCTTTGGCGCTGTTTTGAACGATAACGATGTCGTTCTGGACTGTTTGCGATATAATATGGCAGCCTATATGTTGTTTATTTTGGATTTATGATTTTATGTTTTATGATTTAGATTATGATTTTTAGATTTATGATTTTGCCATAATCGCCAACAAAAAAATCACCAAATATTGTTGTGGGGTTATACTGTTATCAGAAATGGATCAGTGATAAAGAAGACAGCTTTCTCATAAACTATCACAAAAAAATAAACTCTCTATATGAATCCAAAGATACTATCCTTCTTCAGTTATCTTTATCTATATAGATAATTGATCAATAACTAAAATAAATGTGAAAATAAACTAATTTTAAATCATCTACGTTATAACCGAAATACATATTTAGTTAACAATTTTTGTGATTTTTTTAAATGAAAACTTCAATTAAAATAGCTATGTTTCGCTGTTTTGACCGAATTTTCATTCACACAGCCATTCAGCTTTCTTTTACTTTGCCAATTTACTTTTTCCAATTTATAAAAATTAGGAGTCAATTCAGGTAAAATTTAGGTCCCTTCACAAAATTCGAATGCTTAAAAAAGGGAATCTTCACAAAAATCAAATCCATAAAAAAGGGACCCTTCCCAAAATTTAAATTTATAAAATGAGCCCCTTTACAAGATTTTGTTTTATAAAAATGGTCCTTTTTTAAAAATGTTTCCATGTTTTCAATATTACTTTTATTTAATGCATTAATTTAGCTCAACGAAACTCTATTAACTTGATATAAGCATTTTATACAATGACTTTAAAAATGAAAGGTTTTACACAATACTTTATTTTTCTTAAAATATCTTTATTTTCATAAAATATTATAACCTGGATCGGATCTTGAAAATAAGTATGGTTGAATGTTATGACATTTTGTAACAAAATAAACACAAAAAAATTCCGAAAGACATACGCAGAAAAATATTACTACTCCATAACATTTTGACTGCAATTCCAGAAAAAAAAAAAAAGAAAATTCGTAATGTTGCAGTGTTTCCGCTACAGTAGCATTTTTTTGCGAAATACTAAAAGACTTAGCCAAAATGCGCAAATGAAATAACAAGTTTTCGCTTTTTTGCTAAAGCATCTTACTAAAGACAAATTGAAAAAAAAAAAATCTTCGAAAATATTATAACGAATCTTTCATGGGAAAAAAATTGTAACATTGATCAAGAAAAATCTATCATTTCATGCATATAAGGAAAATCAAATGCTGAACTATGCATAAGAATTGCATACTGGAAATCAATTTGTAAATAAGCATGAGGCATTTGTAAAGTGGTCTAATATGAAAGAAAGAAAAATTACAAGTTGTAAAACATAAAGCTTTCATTAGTAATAAACAAATTTCACTTGTATTACTTTTATTTTTGTATGTTATGTTTTTATTTTCAGATACAGTATAAACTTAATGTAGTGTTACCTGCCATAGTGATTATATCTTCAGAAAAATAATATAATTCGTATATAAGAGTTCATATTGCTTTAAAAAAGTTTACAAAATAAAGTAATAATCTAAAAAGTTTAATATTTTTCATGTCTGCCAATAAATGTGTTAAAATATATGCTTGTACTATATTCGAATTGATCTAGTTACAGTGGTAAGTTTAATTATTAATTACTTTTTTTGTTTTTTATTTCAAATTTAAAAAAAATAAAAAATACCTTCTGTGTATAACTCTTTCAAGACCTGATTAAAAAATTTTAAGTTTAATTTACAAATGAAAATCAAACATGTCGAGGCGTTTAGAATAATGTGTACACTAATATTCATCTTTTTCTACTGCTTCTGGCATTTTCGCATTTTGCTAAAGCTTTTTATCTGATTTTAGCTTTTTTGCTAAAGAAAATTTTTACTCAGCTTAAACCCTGTAATGTTGACAGAAAAATAGAAACGCGCCAATCACATACACTATTCTTTAAATATCAGATGAAAGTTTTAATGCATGTAATACTTAAGTATCAAACAAATTTTTACATAACACAATAGTCCTGTTGAATCTGAGAAACTGGATTACGTTTACATTTACAATGTATTTGGAGAAATCGCTTAAGCAAAAAAGTCATCGCTTTTTGGATATAAATAAGTATCACTGATAAGGAAGGCATAATAGGATATAGTGAAATTATAATCTACAATATAAATTACACTTTTAAAATACACAGTAAAATTAAACAATATTCAGATTTATTAAAAAGTAAAGTTTTAAAATCAAAAGAAGAGGAATAATTCGTGGAAAAAAATAATAATTTTTATAGTATTCACAGGCACTTACTTTGATTCTGTATACGATATATTTGACTGAAATACTACAAAAATCTAGACCGATACTCGATTTTCAATAAATGTTGACATTATTTGCATTGACATACGGTATTTGTTTTCAGGAAAATACCAATTAAATTTGACACAGACGCATCATTCTTTCGATAATAACCACAATAATAGTCCGATAGGAAATACCGATTACATCTAGATAGAATATTTATACAAATCAACAAATCCAAACATCATTATTTTGTGACGGATTTTTGGATTTATAACAACAAACCATATCCAAAACCTAGGTCTATGTCCAAAACCAAAACCCAGCAGTGTTGCCAGATGGTCGACAGTCAATGTCAATTTCCCCAAACAGACTTTCAAATTTCTCCAACTCAGTTTTGAAAAAAATCTCTATATACAAAAAATAATTTTATATACACACCGATACACTAATTATCCGAAAATTTTAAATCTGTGTAACGTACTTTAGTGCTGAGCATGTATATGCAAGATTTATTTTCATCCTCAGGGTATCCTGAGGATGAAAATAAATTCCTGAGGATGTCCTGGGGAGAAGAGTACCTTCAAAAGCTTCTACACGCTAAGGTAGAGTGACCATATTTTTTTCCTTGAATTTGTGGACAAAGATGGCGGTGTCCTCGAATCTCGAGGACAAAAAAATTAAAAAATATTTAAATCACCTTAAATTGTAAAATTTTAGTAATTTTTATGTATAAAGCACCTTATTTCAGCTTATTTATTATACATACAATAAATTACTATAATAAAACATTAATAACTTTATAACCGGCGTCCCCAAATGTGTTGTAATTTTTTGGGGACGAAGGTAGTTTGTCCTCGAAATTCGTGCCTGTCCTCGAAATTCAAGGACATATGGTCAGCCTACGCTAAGGGCCCTAGCATATTCCAATCGACAACTGTCGCTTGGTGACAAGAACGTCATTTTGACGTCACTGTCGATGGGAGGAGCCATATCGGTAGTTTATTCACATCGCATCGACAACTTGTCACCTTTTTCCTTGTCGAAAGTGACATGAAATTGTCGCGAGAATCTTTGCTAGTGACAAGCTTGTCGATGCTGAAAAAGGAAAGGAAAATAAACAACATGGCGGCGACGATGAGTAGAAGCATCATGGATTATAATGATTAAAATTCGATAAAGGTGAGAGAAATAAATTTTTGCATTCAATTGTTTTACGAGACGTATTTTATTATAAATAATATTGATATGTTTTGTTAAAAAGAAAGCGGAATATGTTTTCGTTTTGTTTGGATGCGATAAAATTTATTACTTTTTATGTAAACAAATTTGGAATTTTTTTATCGTAAAATAAAATAAAAGTGTATTATTTATTTTTAATGTTTAACAGATTGAGATATTTTTCTCTTTTTATGAAAGAGATACAATATTTCGTTTTCTTTTTATATACATAAGGAGGATTTAAACTTAGAAGTATTACATTGTTTGTTTATAAGTTCAATTGTTTGAAATGATATTAAACTTTTGGAAACCCTGCTCTGTAAAATAATAATATGGGAGTTTTTAAATAAAAATGTTTCAATTAATTTATTTTTTACAACTGAAAAAATCCTGGCTTTGTTTGGAAGTATAAATGTTTGAAAACAATTGTTATTCTGACTTGTATGTACTTATTATAATATGAACGTAAACACAAAGTTTTTATTCCTTACCTTTTAATACAAGTTTTTCAAAGGAATTTTTTTCAAACTAATGTATGCTTCCTAATACTTTATACAGAAAGATTTAAATCAAACATGTGAATTTTTCCTGATGATATTATAGCAAAGTGATATTTCAAAATTATTAATTTGTGCAAATCTACTGTCAATTTCATTTGCATTATGTTGTACCTGTGATGTATTTAATAGGTCTACAAGTATAATTAACTCACTAGGTTTTTGATGATGCAAAATTTGCTCATTAAAGTGAGAAATAATAAATAACACACTTATCATAATACTTGATCAAAAATTACAACCAATCTAGCTTAAAAAAAGAAAAAAAATTGCTGATTACCTCGAATTGTATCACAAATTTGTCTATATAACATTATCTATGTAAAGTGTGTGTTTCTTAAAATGAAATTTTTGTGTTACTCTCTTTTGTAAGTAGTGTTTTTTGTTATATCTGAAAGTGAATGTCGTCTCTGTTATTGTGTATATATAGCAGTATTCAAATTTCATTATTAACAAGAAATCTGTTTATATTCGGTTTTATAAATAATTTTCATTTTCTGAATATTTTTGAACCAAATGTGAATAAAATAATTACCAATTTTTGATTAATAGCAGTAAGATTAAAGACTGTTTTTTAGTTTTAGAAATTGTATGTTTAATTTTTTTTAAATATAATTTTATGTGTATGCATGTTGCTGTTAAACTGACTTATTGTATGCATGAATATACTACATTGGGGGGGGGGGGGGTGTTTGTTAATAATTTGACTAATAAAAACAATTACAGATCATCCAAAAAAATTTTAGGTTGCACTAATGGCGGAGTGTTTCTCCTTTTAAAGCTGGTAGACAGGAGGTGCCAGGTTCAAGCCCGTATAATGCTCATCCGTGCTTATCTTTTTATGGAATAATGTCTGAATATGAACTTTGACTGTGCTATTGTGTATAAGTTCTGTAGCTCTAGAAAAAGTTCATTTTCGGAACATTTCCTGAAGACCTCCATGTAGTATGAATTGACAGATTTTTTACATTGTGTTACGTAAGTATGTTACTATTCTTTTTCTTTATTTGCTATGTATTTAATACTTTTAAAAGGTGTGCATGTGTTTATATTATGTATTATAATAAATTATTACTCTCTTGCACAAAATGCTGATAAAAACATTGCGTATTATTGATGATTAATTATATTTTAATAAAATTATTTATTTTTCTTTTAGAAATTTTAAAATATAGTTTTATGTTTATCCCTGTTATTATTAAAGTTGTTTAGGTACTATAAGTACATAAGTGTAATAATTTAGCATTATTTTCATATTGAAGCAGCTGACTAATAAAAACAATTACAGGTTATAAAAATTTGAATGTTCACTTTTGACATATTTAATTTTATCTGTTTTTATTCTAATGTCTCTATAAATGTATTACATATGACATTCTGAAATATAATTGTGTCATTAATTTTGCTTAGGAGCATTGTTAATAGTATGGAATTACTGAAAACTAAAATACAAAATTGACCCTAATAAAATTAATCAGCAAATTAGGATAAAGTAATGTATCAAAGCACAAGGGTAGTAATATGTTGAGTGGAGCATTGTATTTTTTATTTTTAATTATTTATGGTTATGAAGAAAATTCCAGAATTCAAAAATTCTTAGATTTGTAGACAAAGAACAGTAATTTGTTTTAAAATCATTATTTTAAAGTTCCAAGGTAAAATTCTAACATTTGTTTTACATAATTTATTTCATTTAACATTCACTCCACATTTTCTTTTCAAAATAGCAAAACTAATTTTGAAAATGACAATTAGGCAAATAGTTTTAATTATAAAAAATAATAATAATAATAATAATAATTTCTGAAAATTGTTGGTTTGAAATGTTTAAATTATTACCGGATAAATTCAAGTAATAATTAATAAAATAATTGATAAGCACTAAAGATTGTAAAAATCCCCCAACAGCTGTTTCAGGTCAAATTAATAACACAGCCTTTCATCTGGTGGAAAAAAAAAAAGACATGAGTGCTTCATTAAAGCAGCAAATACACTTTCTCGCACTTATTAAGAAAATTAAAGGGATTTCTGCATTGGGCTTCATTTGAAATATTGTTTATTAAATTTCGGAGTAGTGCTGCTATCTACCAAAGAGATAAACCAAAAGTCCGAAAACTATTTAAAGTAAGGAAAGGAAAGTAGTATTGAAAAATATTTGCATAAAAAGAATTAAATGTCTGTTTTTAGTGTGAAGCCAATGAATGTTACAAGGGATAGTATCAGACAAGAACGGAGCAGAAGAAATATTAACAAGATTTTTCTTCCATTCTGTTCTTGCCTGATGCTTGGAAATTACTCATGTAATATTGTTTTACATTTAGCTTTGAATTTTTTAGGTTTTATTTAATCTTATTTTTATTTTATTTATTTTATTCATTGTTTTTTATAATTCTGGTCACACCAGTATTTTTATTTAAATTAGACTTTATTTGCTTTTGCTTTCATTTAAATCAGTTTTGTGTAGCCACTTTGATAGCAGCACTCGTACCTACTTTGTTTGCCTGAGGAAGGGTCATGTCTTATTTTAACCTGAAACAATGGTTGCAATTATAGCATTTTATGGTGTTTTGTACTTATAACTTTTTGACGCCAGTTCTGTGGTGCTTTTTTATAATTTTATACAGGCTTTCCCACTTTGCTGATCAATATTTAAATAAATTTTCAAAAAAATAAATCACTGTTATTCTATAACTTCATAAATAAAAACTTAAATCACATCCGTGAAAATTTCTTTGAACCTCGCTTCAGGTACCTGCTGCTTTTAACAGTATTTTTACTGTCTATGCCACCTCTGTAAGTTCCCACTGCCTGCGGTAACGCCTTACCCAGGCACTTCAGTCTAGGTATTTCTCGACTGAAAGATGCAATATACTATTATTCAAGAACTACGTTTTTCCAGATGGCTATATCTCATCATCTATTAATTACTTTAGTTTTGGCACCAGGTATTAGCAACACCTAGTAACACAATTTTCCTAACCCTTGCTCTGTAATAATAAAATTATAATTACAGTAAAATTATAATTTTGTTACTATTAATTAGATTATAAAAGTTTTACATACATTTGATTGTTATAATTTTTAATTAAAATGTCAATCGCCCTTGATAGATTAACCATTCTGAGTGCAAAATATATCAAAGATATTCATTAATATTACACGTAATACATCATTCGAAATATATTTTAAAGTACTTTTATTGAGGACTGCTAAAGTGATATAAACCGTTCAAATTCTGCATGAAGCTTTTGGAGAAAACTACGGAAAACCCAGAACTTTTTTATTCTTTTATATTTTAGAGAGTTTTGAATCCCGATTCCCGCTCACATTTCGTACTAAGAATTTTTAATGTTATATAGGCCAGAATTATGCAAGTTTCGGAGAAAATCACAGATAAGTCAGACTGAAATCTTTTTATAAAAATGTTTATATTACCTTTGTATGTAAGCTTATAAATAACATAATTTCATAAGTAATATATTATTTTAAAAGTTGTTGGAATTGAAGAGTATATGTTGAAAATTTCTGTCGCCAGAGGGCGCTTTGATATTTTAATAATTCAATATCTAGAATTCTAATTATGATTAAATTATTTATAATACATCATTTAAAAAATTGCAGACTTTTAAACTGATATAAGCCGTTAAATTCCATACAGGAGTTTCAGAGAAAACCACAGCAAACCCAGAACACCTTTATTCCAATATCTCCAATTCTAATTATGATGCAGGCTTTCAAATTCCAATATTCCGCTCACATTTCGTATTAAGGATTTTTAACACTATTTAGCCCGCAGTTAAGCAAGTTTCAGAGAAAACAACAGAAAAATCAGACATTTTTTTTTTATAACAATGTTTATATTACCTTTGTATCTCAGCTTCTAATTAACATAATTTCACAGGTAATATATCATTTTAAAAGTCATTCAAATTGAAATAGAAGAGTGCATATTGCAAATCTCTGTTGCGTGAGGGCGCTTTGATATTTTAATAATTCAATATCTCCAATTCTGATTTTGATTAAATTACTTATCGGGAGAAGATTAGAAGACTGTAGGCCCCAACGGGTTCGGGATTTGCCACAATCAGAATTTTCAAAGGTTCATGGTGAGTGAACAGGCTGTTTGAAACCAGGAAACGTAAAGCGGCGCCTTAGTCGCCATAGAACAGAAATTTGCTACAGTTAAAATTTTCAAAGCTATTTGCACTATGAGCGAGCAAGCTGTTGCAAGTTCTAAAACGAGGATAAAGCACTGCAGGCGCCACCGAGCGGGATTTTGCTAAAGTCAGAATTTTCAAAGATCATAACAGGGTGAGTGAACAGGCTGTTTCAGATATTGAAACGAGAAGAGGGCGCCGCAGGTGCAACCGAGTTAATTTACTGTGGTTAAATTTATCAATAAAACTATTTGCATAATATGTCAATAAAGCTGTTTTAGGCCCTGAAACGAGTGGCGCCACCGAGCGAGGGTTTCGTAAAGTCAGATTTTTGATGGATCGCAAACCAGCTGGTCGCCGAAGGTGGCTAGATAAAAATATAAATTAATAAAGATATTTTATTTGCAAATAGATTCTCTTGGAAAATGTCCTAATTAGCCATGGATATTTTTTATTTAGAGATGGGGGTGTTATTAAAAAAAAATATTAAGTGAAAAATCCTATTTTATTTTAGGGCTGTGGTAGCCCAGTCAGTAGAGCGCCGGCCTCGTAATTGGAAGATTGCGGGTTCAGTATTTGAGCCGGCCAAAGACTGTCGTGTATACTAATGGTGGCTGGTGCACGTGAAATCTGTCATGGCCGCAATGTCCTCCATCTTCCCATCAAAAATTATACCTCTGGGTGTCACCGAAGCGAAAGAGCTGTCCCTTCGGTGGAGGATCAAAATTGTGATGGCATGTCTCCGGACAACCTCTAGGGGTGTGTCTCAGACCGTCGTCAATTGGCCATCTGCGCAGCACTAGTGCGACGTAAAACCCAACCATCCTATTTTATTTTAAAATTATAAAAAAAAAAAAATTATGCCAAAAATAAGTAAATAGATAAGCAAATATATTTTTTCTTGTGTCAAAAAGAAAAGAATGTGCATTTTTTAAAAAGTAATAATTAAAATAAAATTGAGAAAAATCATGCTAAAGAAATAGAACGGCTTTAGTAAAGAACCCCTTTATGAAATTTGAAATTGTAACTTGTGACATTTCTCGCCAAGATCTTTACTTAAACAATTGTGTAGTCATATTAATTCATCAGCAAAATGACAACAAAAATTCAAAAGCCACCAAGTGACTCCTACGTTAAAACTATATCAAAGAAATTTTAAGAAATGAATATAGTAACCGATGACAGGGGATGATTCACAATTATTGCATGCCTTTATATGGAAGAATAGATTTAAATAGGTCCTGTCATACTAAATTAAACTCTGTTTTTTGCAAAACTTTATACCTATTACTTAGAAAACACAAATATGCTTATGGTTTTCTTTTTTTTTAGTAATTTTTTTGACGAAACCTAAAAATTTTTGCATAACTCAACCATAATATTTTATAAATAAAAATTCAAATGACTTTCACATTTTTTTCTGGCCTAAATTATATAAAGTTTCAAAATATTTTCTTCCAGATTGTGCTTTTACAGAAATTTCTTTTGATTTTTGGTGCAACATTTAAGAAATTAAAAAAAAAATTTATAATATCCATTTGTAATTATTAATATATACAACAATAGTTAAGAATTGACTATGCACTCTTGTGGTGGGGGTTATGTGTGCGAAGATTCAAACATGCATGATAGTGATTGCTGCGGCACTGACTTTTATGCAGAAAGGAAGCGGCATTCAGTGATTTTTTTTTTTAAATTTGTTTTACATATATGCGAAGAGTATATACATATGTGATACTGAGTTTTGTGCATTTTGAGAGTCATTCACAGTGAGGTAATGGTATTCAGTTTTTGTTGTATGCAAAAAGCATACATATTTGTGTAATAGTGATTGTTGTGGTTAGAGTTACATTGAGATTCATACATAGAAAAATAGTGGTACCTAGTATTTTTTTGAATGTGCACAGAATGTACATACATGATGATAATGATAGTTACAGTACCAAATTTGATGAACACTTTTTCTTTTTTAAGACATTACACTTATTCATGTATTAAGTTAGTTCGTTAGCAATACGCATAAACTTAAAACTGTGTTTTAAATGTATTTATACACATAATTTCTAAAATTTAAAAAAAGTTTGGTGTTTACATATTAATCACATGTAAGCAATTAATCACTGCTATGTTGTTAATACAACATGTAGCTTATATGCATATTGAAATATTTATATTTATTTATGAATATTAGAGAAGTGAATCTGTAAAATATATAGCATTATCATATATGTTTATATTTATGTACATAAATATTTCGTCAATGGCGTGTGGTTAATAATGTAAGTATCAAAAGTTCTTTTAAAACAGTATTAATCAACAGTTGTTGGCGCTTTGTGTAAGAATTGTCAAAGATGATATTGCCTTTTAAAACACACTAAACACATTTCTTATAAAAAAAAATACATATTAAACATGTAATGGTACAAACAAATATTTGGTACATTTATGATAACAATCACTCTTTTGTTTTAGATTAATTGTAATTTTTTTATTAGGCATGAACACAGGTGCTTTATTTATTATTTCCATCTGTAATGTATCCTTTTATAATCGATTGATAAAGTCAAAAGAAGAAAAACAATTTCGAAATGAAGGCTTTATATTGCATACCACATGTGTAAACAATTTGCATCTGTAACAAACAGATCAAAATAAACAAATAAAAGTAATCACAGTTACTGAGTTTAACTGAAATGAAAAACTAGAAGCTAAATTTTCATTGGTCCTTAGACTGAAGAAGAAGATTTCTGTAAGCCCATCCTACTCCAAAACGTCATGGCAGGAGGGCGGGACTAGTTTTCTTGTCACCTGCATTACAAGTTAGTAGTCGAGGTGAATATGCTACCGTTTCTATCAACCCTCGACAAGAAACGGCGTTTCGACAAGAGGGTTGCGTGACGTCACAGATTTCAGGTGACAACTGTCGATGGGAATATGCTAGGGCCCTAAGGAAAACATCTAAGTCCCTACTCGTTTGAACAAATCCCTTCATCTCCAGATTTCTCCCCAAAAGGTTCGAAAATCCCCATCAACATTCCAGTCCCCAGAAGTCCGAAAACTCCTCAAAATGGGGACAAAATTCCCAATCTGGCAACACTGAAACCCAGCAACCGGAGTCAAATCGAGTCTTCTACATTGCAGGAAACTTGATGTTAATCACTTTGGCAACCCTAAAGCAGACATAGATAGCAGGGTTATAAAAGATAGTGATGTATCTTTATTTGGCGTAAAAAGTAATCCGTATAGATTAAACAAAATCTTCAGTTATCAATTGACCTGAACCTGATTGACTAGAAGAAACTAAGAGATAATAATACCGGTTTGTGCGGTAGGTGATAACCACTGATTAGGAGATTTTATCCGTGGTGATAACGAAAAAAGTGGATAAAAGCAATAAAATTGTTCTCTTCTTGATCTGTTGTAGTAGAATCCAAAAATACAAAAGAGATGTTTATTTATTATTATTATTTTTTTTTACTATTCTTGCAATTAAATATCAAGCTACTTTTTAAGAAATATTACATATTATTAATACACATATATATTATCAAATTTGATTTATTCTTTTAATAAACTTTTTTTTTTTTTTACTTTTAAAAAAAGTTATAAACTTTTTTATGTTTTTCAGCTTACATTGGTGGTAAAAGTAATTAATTCACAAGAATTTACTAATTTCTTCTTAATTTTCTTATTCGTATTTTTTACATTTATATAATTTAAACAAATCACCGTTTTAAACATATTGGGTTTGTGTTTAAATAATTACAGATTTGTCAAATAATAATATGCAGTACAAAGTGTTTTAAATAAATTCTCAAATGGGGGAAATAAAAAAATTAAATTGAAGGGAGTATGCATATTTATTTATTTAATAATTTTTAACTGTTTAATTAAAGATCAACCTCAATTAATATACTGATATTTCTAACTCCTTTCATGTTCTTGAATTAACAAAGAATATGTATATTTAAATTCTTTACCTCCCAACACACACACACACAATTATATATGTGTGTGTGTGTTTATATATACTGTAAAATAAATATGAGACTCAATAATATATAATCCTAATTGCTGATTTTTATGTACTATACTTTGAGGTAATAAAAATAATAATAATAATAATAACAGCATTATTATTTAACAGTATTGTTAAATAATAATATGCAGTACAAAGAGTTTTAAATAAATTCTCAAATGGGGGAAATAAAAAAATTAAATTAAAGGGAGCATGCATATTATTGTATTATTAGAACGTGAGGTCTATTTATTTCAATAGAAAAAGAAAATACCAAACGAAAACAGTTTTTGTTTTTTCTGCGGTTTTTTATTTTATTTTACTTTTTATCAAGTTAAATATATATATATATATACAGTAGAACTTGGATAATTCGAAGTTGAAGAGACCAAAAAAAAAATTCGAAATCCAAAACTTCGAATTACATATACTATTTTCTCAAAAAAAAAAAAGAGAGAGAGAGAGAGAGATAAATTAAAAAATTAAAACTCTACGGTCAAAGGTTTAACACATAAACTTTATATCTAAGAATACTGCTACATCCCCCCCCCCTCCCCATTAAATCAATATTTTTTACGAGCTTAATTATTCAACACTTTTTTAAAAATAGTCAGATATTTTTTATTTCTTCTTTAAGTACAATCTTTGTGTCATAGCATATAAGTTGATAAAAAAATAGAATCTTCTTCATTAGACATGACTTTCAATTAAAAAAACCCCTCAAAGTTCATGTATATGCACCATATCTTCTGATGCACTAGTTAGGGCATGAAGCTAGCCCCTCTATCTTCATGAGTTAGGGGCTTCTCTTGTATTTCCTTATCCTTCTTTTAAAAGACTGTTAAAATATATTAGCTGAGAAAAATCTCGGGAACAGATTTACAGTAATATTTTAAAGATAATCGTACGAAAAATTCCAATTATCCAAAATAGAATTCGAATTATCCACGATTTTTTAACATTATTTTAATACAAAATTCAATAGACCGAGTAAAAAGTTCGAATTATCCAGAATTTCAAATTAAACAAGTTCGAATTATTTAAGTTTCACTGTATTAAAAATAAAATTGAACAAAAACTTGTGAAAGAAATTTTAAAAGATTAATGCAATAACCGTTGCTAAGGAGCGCAATTTCATATTTTAAAAGAAAGAGTCAGTTATTTATTTTTTGATTGATTTTGGCAGTGAAAATGCAAATGCTCGAGAGGTTTTGCCAGCGAAGTTGTTAGACGAGAAGTGACGGGTTCGATTCGAGGTCGCACTTATCGGCCTAGTCATTAAGAATTTCCCGTGGCTATCTTCAGAATCGCGGAATTTTTTTTACATAAACTATTATGTATTTTCAAATCATAATAAACTGCAAAATTGGAAACCTAATAGGCAAAATTATATATATATATATATATATTAGGAAAAGGAAAAAAAATTACGTTTTCTAATTACGATAGACTTATTCATATTATAAAACTACTTGGCGAGCTTTTTTTAAAAATGAAAACTTCAATACATGTTGACGTATTATTAAAAAAAAAAAAACTAGTTAGCATAGGTGGACTCTGCTCAGTTCCCCATTATATGTATGTTCTCATAAATTTCTAGTACAAAACATTCATGTTAAGAGAAATGAATTTGACCAATAGCTTGACACAGTGACAGAACAAAATGCCCGCCTAATAGGCTACCCACCGCTCAGTTCGATATATTTATCTTATTCTAATCTATTAATTCATTTTATTGGGGTCAATTTCGTAGTTTATTTTCATGCTACTATTTCCACTACAATAATCCCCAAAGTGCATATTTATATGGAATATCGTCCCATTTCACTATGTTGATAAAATCTGAAATTTGGAATAACTTACGAAATTTTCCTGTTAGAACATTTGTAGTCAATTATGTTCAAACAAGTGTCATAAATGTTATTTTGAAGTTGTCTGACACTGGCGTAGCTAGATCGCAATTTCGGGGGGGGGGGGGGGGGAGGTAACTTTTTTTTTTTTTTTAAATCTCTCTTTTGTGAAACTGTTTGATATATACAATATACAATTATTTCTTCTCTCTTGTATATTCAATAAAATAAAGTATTGCATTCGTAAAAATTTTCGGTTTTCGACGGATTTACACGTTTTCACAGGTCCAGAACTGAATTTAACCATTTTTAGAAAATGTGTGTCTGTTGCGTGGGACAAAAAGTTTTAAGACAACTCTATTTCAAGAACTAGTGCACAGAATTTCATTTAAATTCATATGTAGTTGCATCTTGACATAAATTAATGCCTATCAACTTTTGGTGCAGATCACTCAACAGGTGGTGCTGCTAGACTGCAATTTGTTCGATTTAAGGGAAGGCTATATCTCAAGGTCTGCTATATATATATCCGAACAAAACGCAGAATATGAGAAGGTCTTTATGAAACATCAAACTAAATAAATTTGGGTGCAGATCCGCTAATAGATGACGCTGCTGTGCTGCAGTTTTCCCCGTTAACGGGAAAGCTATACCTCAAACTTTATGGCATATAATTGCACAAAACTTGGATTATTAAAAACCCATTATGAAACAGTTTGCTTATTGTATTCGGGTGCATATCGGCCGGTAGGTAGCGCTGATGTGCTGCAAATTACGCTCTTGAATAGGAAGGCTAAATTATAACTTCTATTGCATATAAATGCAGTAAATTTGATATGCGTGATAACCATTATGAAAACTATCCTGACTTAATTTGGGAGCATATCAGCCAATAGGTGGCAGTGCTATTACTGACCTATGATTTTCCATATGACTACATCTCAGCATCTGTTGATTAAAAATGCGTAAACCTGCATACTTAAAATAGTTATTGTGAAAAGCTATGGTTGAACGTTTATGCATGTCAAAATGGTAAAAAGTTATTAAGTGACGCTCTTATAATAATAATAAAAAAAAAAAGATATTGAAGAAAGTTTTGTGATGACTGCAATGTACTAGTTTTTAACGAAATACCGTTTTAGAGCGATAACTTGGGTTTTATTATTTATATTTAAAGCTTAAGGATAGAAGATGCTGCCTTAATTAAGAAAAGAATAATACAGCATTGGCAATTTTTTTGACATTAGAAATTTGGTCAACATTTTAAGAATCTTAAATAGTAATGAAAAAAAAAATCTAAATAATATATCATCTAACGAATAAATAAATAAAAAATCTATATGAAGAATCGAATTCGATATATGTATAAATATTAAACAACATTATAATTTTCAAAAACTGTGTGGGTTGGCACTTTCATATTGCATTCTCCTGATGAACAGTTATGTTCAATTACTTTGATTTGAAACAATTTTTGTGAGTTTTTGCGATTTATAGCATTGCTTACAAAGTTTGCATTCATTACATTTCTGTTTTATGCACGTTCCGCATTACAGAAGTTTTACTGTATGCATGCATATGAAATAAAAAATTAGTATGTTGTGGCCACACAATACTTTCTTCTATATATTATCTTATAAAAATTCAAGCAGCACCAAAATATTTATTAAATTATTGTTTATTAAAATTACTTTCCATGATGAATGCAGACGATCTTTATATCAGAGAAGTAAAACATTAAATTCCGAACGAAAGTCAACTTGTGCTGACATCAAAAGAAAAGTTTTTTTTTTTTTTCCTTCCATTAAAATCGCAAAATGCGACAATTTTGTTTCAAATTATCCCAAATCTATAGTTTGACTATTTGTTTTAACGGTGTTGCCAATTTCTTTTGCGGGGGGGAGGGGGGGCGGAATTCCCTCCAGAAGGAAAGCGATGTTCTACACGCACACAAACTATTATCTAGTTTACTACTATTATCAATTATTAATTTTACAATCATTCATTAAAATTAACTCTCATTTTGTACATTTATAGGAAATTTCATCCTATACTGCCATCTTAAAAATTATAAGAAAATGAAATCATAGTGCGACCTGTTAAGAGATGGACTCCCAAATGTAATCTGAACCAGATTAGGTCAGGATGCAACTAAGTGCAAGTTTGATTAAATTTCGTTCATTGGTTCGTGAGATACAGTGTCCAATAATTTTTTTTACATATACACACAGACGGACGTTTTTATAAACAGTAAAATCGTGCTCAGTACATCTTAAAACATGTAAATTGTAAATCTGTCAAAAACTGGAGTTCAAAACTTTTACCAAATCAATACTTTTTTCTTATACCTATAGAAGAAAGTAATACGGGAAGAGTTAAAAAATAAATAAATAAATAAAACAATAATGTTCGCTTACTTGTAACAGCCGAAATAGATTGAAAATTGTCGCTACCGACATTGCAAGAGTCACTCTCCTATATAACTGAGGACTGTTTTTAATTTTTTTTTTTACCAATCATCGATCCATCGTTTTCTTTGTAAGAAAATTTTCAGTGAAAATTAACAACAGAATTTAGCATCAATGCGTTATTATCATTCAACAAAAGAGTCGTTTCAAAGAGTTTTAATTTACTTTTCAATCGGTAGTAATATTAACAACCTCAAAACTCAAAATAAGGAGCTACAAATCGAGCACCCCCCCCCCCCCCCCACACACACGCACACAGACACCTTACTAATGAGACTGACCAATAACACTTACTGAAGATCAAATCAGGGGGTTTCGCTATTTTCGGTCTACAGAGAATACATTTTTGTAAGCGGGGCTAAACCTCACCGAGGTCGAAAATTTTCACGATTACCTAAGTTCCCCATACCTATAGTGTGATGGGGAACTAAGAAAGATATTTTGTCAAAGAACACAATATGTTCAATTTGACTTATTTACTTTCTCTTACCCATATATATATGGCTGAGAAGGTACTGCTTTTCGGTTAAATTTTCAAAATTGAGTTTTTGTTATATTTACTTGTTTTAAGGTCCCATGAATCCGAAAAACAGGTTTTTAGCGGTTGGTCTGTGTGTATATTATCATCATATATCAAGAAAAAAAACAGCTTCAGGAAGTCCAAACTCGGTATTCTAAATCTGTGTCATATAGAGATGCTACACTAAACTTTTCGTTTAGGAAAAAAAAAAAAAAAAAAAAAAAAAAAATGGTTGGTGTACAGGGAAACTAAAAAAAATTCAAATACATTACGTCTATGGGAGAAATTGCAATTAAGTAGAGTTTAACATCTATAGGCTGCACCCAAATTAAATGAATATGTATTTTTTATAGTCATAAAAGCATGTTTCATGTAGAGTATGGTACGAAAATCATTACCCGTTCATTTACAAGGCAGCACAAAAGAACTAGAATATTATGCTATATGCTATTAATATAGGATTATATTTCAGTGCACAATGTGGTTTGTACATAACTTTTAGAAGATGTACAGGGCTACCAATAGTTAATCGAAAACATTCTCTATTATTGAATGTAATTAGTGGAAGTGCTTTACTATAATATTTTGCCATATCTAGGGAAATTGGTTAGAAATAAAAATCAATTCCTTATACCCATGTGGTAAATAAAGTATTTTTTAAACTAAACTAGGGGGCTCTGCCCCCTGCTCGCTCCGCTCACCAACCCCGAGGGAGGCTTCGCCTCTCCCTCGACTCACTTTTTATTAACACATGCAGAGCTCTTCCCGCCTACTCACTGCTTTCTTTCACTGAAAGGGAATATTAATAGTGCATATTACAAGACTTATATTAATAGTGCATATTAGAAATTATTGAAATTCTCATATTCAATGTCAAATTAAAATATATAATATTTATACTTTTTTTTTAATAGAAAGAAATTCATAATATCTAGACCATTTTGCATTACAGCCTTAGTATATGACCTTTTTTTTTTACAACCTTAGATGCGGACCGCGGTATTTCAGTCGGTAGAGCGCCGAGCTCGTAATTGGAAGATTGCGGGTTCGGTCTCGAGCCGGCCAAAGACTGTCGTGTACACTAATGGTGGCTGGTGCAAGTAAAATATGTCGTGACCGCAATATCCTCCATGAAAAATGATACCTCTGGGGACCACAGAAGCTGAGGAGCCATCCCCCTCGTGTAGGATCAAAACTGTGGTGGCCTGTCTCCGGAACATTCTTAGGGGTGCGTCCTAGACCGTCGCCAATTATCCATAGCGCAGCAATGGTGCGACGTCAAACACAACCAACCTGATTATCTACCTACCTACAACCATGGATCATATTTTAATTTTCCCGTGTAAGAAAATTAATTTTCTAAAAATAGGGAAAAAAAAACTTGATATGTATTTTCTTTCTTTTTTACATCCATGGTTTCGAGCAGCGGCACCCTAGTCAGTAAAGCGCTGAGCACGTAATTGGAAGATTACCGATTCGATACTTGAGCCGGCTAAAGACCGTCGTGTACGAATGGTGGCTGGTGCTCATAAAATCTGTCGTGGCCGCAAAGTCCTCCACGTTCCCATCTAGACTATACCTCTGGGGATCATCAAAACGGGGGGGGGGGGGATCCCCTCCGTGAAGGATCAAAATTGTGATGGCACGTCTCCGGACCATCTCTAAGGGTGCGTCTCAGACCGTCGCCAATTACCTATAGCGCAGTACTGGTACGACGTTAAATCCAACCTACCTACCTACCTACGTACAACCATGAATTATATTTTAATTTTTCCGTGTAAAATGACTTCATGACAGAAGAACAACGTCACTGGGAGAAACTTTTTTCAAAATGGCAAATAGAGCACCTTGATAAATTTGTCGTTTTTAGCTAATAACTTCTTTAATTAAAATGATATAAACTTCTAAGCAGCTGAAATGTCTTCCTTGGAGTATTCGGAACACATTGATATCTCTCATGACGCGAAGGACCCTGCCCTCCGCTAGAAGATGCCGTCGCAGACAAAAAAATTTGACGCCAGTGACAGTAACTTTTTTTTTAATATATAGAGATATTTAGCGTTCTTTTTACTTCCATTACCCTACTACCGTAGGTAATGGAAGTATTGTATTCGGACCAAAAAATTCGATAGCGAGTTTTCACCTGATTTACAGGTTTTAAAGCCTCATGAGTCGAAAAAAGTAGTTTTTGAAATTGGTCAGTGTGTGTGTATGTATGTGTGGAATCTTCTGGCTATCATATCTCCGAAACTAATAAAAATAGAATTTCGAAACTTCGCAATTGATATAGATCCGGTGTACAGAGGAATTTTCCAAATTTTGGTGAAAATTGGAAAACCGGAATTGGGTTATCGGAAACCGGAAATGGGACCGTAAGTCCGTATCTCAAAAACGGCTCCAGCGATTTTCTTTAAAGTTGCTATATAAAAACTCTATTAGATGCCCTTTCGAATGATATAGTTGGTAAGTTCAGGAAAATTGATAGGCGTCCTGTATAAATAGCTCAATTTCAGGTATCGCAAGTGCGTTCCTTTAAAAACGGCTGTACGGATTTTTTTCAAACTCGCCATATTAACTCCCTTTTAAATATCCTTTTGTGTGTAATTATTGTTTTCCGGTCAATAATTGAGAATACCAAGTTTTGGTAAAAGTTGGTATCTCAAAAAAAAAACGGCTCTAACAATTTTCTTGAAAATTGTTTCATTAATCCATTTTAGATACCCTTTCTCATGTATTATGTGGTTATTACAAGAATATTAAAGCTCATTCTGATTAGGTAGTTCTGTTTCAGATCTCGGAAGTTGATGTTAAAAAAAAAAAAAAAAAAAAAAAAAAAAAACTCTTTTTTTTCTTTTTGTTATTTTTTAACTCGCAGTGTAAACTCTGTTTTATATGGTCTTTATACGTGTATCAAGTTTCTCTTACAGGAAAATTCAAAAAATGCATATAATATCTCTAAAAAATGCATATAATACGTGTAATAGTTGGTAAAGGGAAGTCGTGTGGTTGTTTCACAACAGACTTTTTTTAAATACTGACAATAAGGCTACCTCAATATTGAAGACATGTTTTTAACGTTTAATCTCTGTCCATTACTTTTATTAGAATAACTTAAAAACAAATAATTTCAGCCAATTCAAATGTTGTACTATTTTGAAGTTAACATAAGGTTGTTACTTGAAAATTTTTATCCAAATTCCTTTCAAGGAATGGTGCGAGTGAAAGTTGTCTGAATAATTTCAAATTAACATTTAAATTTAATAACATTTTTTGAATTCTCTTTAAATGTAAATACAATATTAAACGGCGGGGGGGGGGGGGACTTTTTTGTTAAATCAAGCTTTTCCGAAGGCTGTTTCAAATTGTTTTTAACGAAGGTTTATATAACAATATTAAATTTATGCAGTAACCTTAAAATATGAAGTTGCGTCCTTTGCTAAAGAGCGCAACTTCATATTTTTAAGGGGGTGGGTTATTTATTTATTCATTCATTTTGGCAGAACAAATGGTAAGAGGGGTTCTGCTCTGGTAGCTGGTAGACGAAAAGTGTCGGTTTCGATTCCAGGTCGCACTGGTCGCACTCGTTGGTCTAGCTATTCGGAGTTTCCCGTGGTTATCTTCAAAAGCACGTGGTTTTGGACTGGGATCCCTTAGAAAGATTCCCCACGGATGATACTCCACCTATTCCCAGGATCTTCGTGTAATCAATCGGCCTTAACATTTACACGACACAGGGACCTTGTTATGATTAAAAGTCCCACCCCCTTTTTCCAACTTTAGAACAAGCTGGTAGACATGCAAAATTACATACAGACCTTGTTGACAAAACTGCCAAACTTTCTTTTTTCTTTTTTTAATAAATTATTATGTATTTTAAAATTATAATAAGCGGCAAAATTGGAAACCTAATTTGCAAAATTATAATTTTTCTTTAAAAGAAAATTACAAAAAAAAAAAAAAAAAATACGCTCTGTAATTATGATAGAGTAATTCATATTATAAAACTACTTGATTAACCGCGGAAAACTCCGAACACCTAAATCAACGACCCCGTCTTGGGATCACACCCGGCACTTCCCGTCTGATGGGGCAAAAACAAAATTAGTGGTTTACCACGTTTGCGGTAAATTAATTCTATCATAACATAATTTGCAATCTAAAATAAACACAGCAAAATATAAAAGGTTATAAGAATAAAACCAAGCTAAATAAGATTTTAAAATTGTCATATGTTAACTCCATTTTCTCTATGAAGTGTCAATTTTTTTCTACAGATAAACAGCTCTAATCCTTTTCCTTTGAGAAGCATATGGATATTTCTAATTATCTTGGAAAAGAAATGTAGAGGGAATAGATGGGAGGGGGAGCTGACACCTGGCGCGGCGCTCAGACAAAGAAGTCCCTAATATGAAGGGATTTAAACCAAGGTGATTTACACCTGTGTTGCCAAATATAGAGATTTATCCCCACGTGTAGGGACTTTTAGCAGCTCTGTTAGGATGTAGATGGCAGATTCTGAATTTGTGGGGACTTTTGGGGAGAAATTCCATACGAAATTCCATGGGATTATGCATAGATTATGTTGCATTTTTTTTTTTTTTAACTTTGTTTAAGATTTTCTATACAGAAAATCTATATACATTCTCATATGAAGTCAAACAAAAATATTTTTATTAAGACAACATGACTATTGCTTTCAGTTAAATAAGCTATTTAAATACGGTAATAAAAAAGTATTAGTCGTATTATCAATTAAATACGGCTTTTCTTTTTCTTTTTTCTCCTTTTCGTAAGTAATTAAAAATATTAAATTGAAATGGAGATAAAACATGCTACGGAAATTTAAGAAATAAATATATTAGTCAAATAATAACAGGTCAAATATATTAGTCGTTGCTAAGGAACGTAACTTCAAATGTTATGATAAAAAATAAGTTATTTTATTTTATTTATTTATTTTTACGCTTTTTGTGTATTTTGACCAATTAAAATTTTTCGTTTTTCCTGTCGTATCTCAATAAGCTAGAAACCTTATTTAAAATAAATCGAGAGAAATCGTGTAAAAGAAATGTTAAGAAATGAATATAATAATCATAACAACATTGCTAAGGAACGCAACACAGTTACCGCGTGCTTCTATGTGGAAGATTTGTGTTAAAGGGGGAAAAAAAAAGAAACAAAGAAAACTGTCATTCTAAATTAAATTGTGTTTTGTGCAAAATTTTATATATGTTATTTAAAAAGCAAAAATAGGCTTTGATCCCACCCCTCCCTCTCTTTTTCTCTTTTTTCACTTAATCTTTTGTATTTAAACTTTTTTTAGAAGAAGATTGTTAAATCTGCATGTGCCATTTTTACAAATGTAAGACAACAACAGTTCTTGATTTGGCTTATTTTCTAGGTTTATTTTACCCTATTTACTTTTTATTTGACTGGACTCAGAAGTGAGTATAATTGCCGAAACGTAAGTGGAAGCCCTCTGTTGAGACTCAAAACGGTTTAGGGTTCCGTCTGTGTGTTTGTCTGCGTGTTTGTTTGTCTGCAGTGGCGCCAACTTATATGGGCCCGTGGGGCACGAGCCAACCCAATAATTTACTCTCCCAGCCCACCCAATTTTCATTATTCTCATTTATTATTTATTTATATTTTTGAAGCTTAAAAAAGCGTTTTCTTTGAAAAAAGTTAGAAATATAAGCCATAAAAGAAAATTCGGCAGACTCGCATTTAAATATATGTCATTTAAAAGCTTCATATTTTACAAATGAATTATGATCAGTGTAAACTGAAAATTCTTATAATATGTATTAGGTTTCAAAATCAGAAATTTTTGGGGGCAGCAATAGACGTTTCACGGAAAATATATTGGGCACACTCCTTCACCCTGCAGTGAAACTTGACCAGACGAAGGTTCATTCTTAATTCCACCATAACTTTATACTTTAAATATTGTTGAATTAATGTATCTTTATCCGCCTTCATACCTCTTCCATGAAAAAAAATCTGGAATGACTCTACTCAAAATTCCGAACATTAAGTAACACAGGCCGACATGTAAAATTTTGATTTTATAATTTTGGCTGATCTTTATGTTTTTTGGTGTGCTGAAACCGAAAATGAAGGCAGTTTTTCTCTATCACGCATAGATTTTTGTCAATACAGGGTGCCTGCCTATACAATTTCTTCCATCACTCTTCCACCAATATAATTATATAGTAAGTTTCGTAGTATGTTTCCATGATTAATGAATCATGGATATCTATTGTTGTAATTGCGCAGCACTAGTGCGACGTAAAACCTTACTAACCAACTAACCAACCGACTTTTATGATGGTATAGGTAAGAAATTGTGTTGGTAAATATACTGTATTGACAAAAATCTATACATGATAGAGAAATATTGGCTGCATTTTCGGTTTCAGCACAACAAAAAACATAAAAATCAGTTAAAATCATCAAATCAAATTTATCAACTTCGTTTTTGTAGACGTGTGAAAATTGATGATTGTATAGAAAAAGTAAAGTAAGAGAAGCCTTTAAATAAACAAAAGAGAAAACTATAATAGAGTCTCAGTATTTTTCTCTAAATAGTATGTTATTTCAATTAACACCATTGATCTTCAAATATTTTGGGCACATATATCATAATGATAGAGTATTTCGTTCTGTCCCTGTAAAAATCTATAAATCCTGGATTCATCGAAATCTATACATTTCGTGCGACATTGACCTGTAACATGTGTATAAACTTTCTGCTGAATTGGATGAAACACTGCCGTCTAAGACTCTATCACACTTTAGAAAATTTGAGTCCCTAAACCTAATGATACAAAATATTTCGTTGTGTACTTGTAAAAGAAAAAAAAAAAAAACTATAAGTGCTACAGTCTTTAAAATTTACAGAGTTCGTGTGACGAGGACATATAACATGTAGTGTAAATTTCCAGTTCATTTGATTAAAGCGTTTAGACACTGTCGCATTTTAAATAATTGAAATTCATAAGCCATAATGAAAAAAAAAATTTCATTGTGTACAAATCTATAAGTGCTAGAATCCCCAAAATTATAGTTTGTTCATTGATGACCTATAACATGTACGTAAATTTTCAGCTCAGTTGGGTAAGTCATTTAGATAGTAACTTATTTTAAATAATTTCAGCCCATAGACTATAATGATAAAGAATTTTTTGTTGTGAGCCTGTAAAAATCTGTAAGTCCTAGATTCACCCAAAATCTATACAGTTCATGTGAAAGTGACCTATAACCTTTGTGTAAATTTTCAATTTATTTGAATAAGGTGTTTGGACATTACCGCACTTTAAATAATTTGAGCCCGTAGATCATAATGATAAAGAATTTTTTGTTGTGTCCCTGAAAAAAACTATAAATGCTAGATTAGACAAAACAATAGAGTTCATACTATGATGACCTACAAACCTACAACATATGAACAAACTTTCAGCTAATTGGAACAAAGCATTTAGACGCTATCGTGTTCACTCACACGCACACGCATTCATACATCGCCGCAAAAACAACAAAAATGAACTCAGAAAACCTCAAAACATATACCTACACGAAAATCTCAAATTAAAATTTTTGTCGTGATTACAATACTTTCTTTACATAATACGTTCGAAAAGCAAAAATCTTTACAGCATTGTTCCTTTTACCCAAAAATACTTGAGCCCACCCAATCTTTTTCAGAAGTTGGCGCCACTGTTTGTCTGTGTATTTGTCGCGCGATAGCGATCGCAAAAATCCCGCTATTGACTTGCAATTTGGTACATATGTTCATGATCCCCACGAAATCAGCTATATAGTTTTGGGTGTGCATTCCATTTGTAGTTCGTGTACAAGGAAACGCCAATTTTTTTTTTTTTTTTTTTTTTTTTTTTTTATCATTACAGCCTATGGGAAGAATTTGTATGTCGCGCGATAGCGGCCGCAAAAATCACGCTATTGACTTGTAATTTGGTACAGATATTCATGAGCCCAACGGAATTAGCTGTATAGTTTTAGGTGTGTATTACATTTGTAGTTCGTGTACAGGAACACGCCAAAGTTTTTCTTATCATTACGGCCTATGGGAAGAATCTGTATGTACCGCGATAGCCACCGCAAAAATCAAGCTATTGACTTCCAATTTGTGCATTCCTTTTGTAGTTCGTGTACAGGGACACCCCAATGTTTTTTTTATTATTATTACAGCATATGGGAAGAATTTGTATGTACTGCAATAGCGGCCGCAAAAATTCTCCGATCGACTTGCAAATTGATACACACATTCAGGCTCGGTATAGAAATAGCTACATAAATTTTTTCTGTCTATACTTTTTATGGATTGTGTACAGAGACACGCCAAAATACTTAGCATTACGGCGTATGGGGTGAATTTCGTTTAAACGCATTTTAACATCATTACTTTGCAATCAAGAAAATTAAACTAGCGTACGTGAGTAAGATGCTTTAACTTATGTTATTTGAAGAAAATATGTGCTCTTAAGCTTTCTAATTAATGTACAGGACCTTACAAAAGTGTTCTGACAATGTCACGTAGTCATCCAAACGATGTTAAATTTGGAACAATTATTAATTTTAAACGAAAAATAAGCTAAATAGTTTTTACTGTTGTATACAACGTTTATGGTTCGTTTACTGAGACACATAAAAGAGTTTCGTAACATTAGAGCTTATGGACAAATTTTTAGCTAAGCGCGCACTTTACGTTTATGCTGCATTGAACTTAACAGAATTAACATACATTATAAAGATGCTTAAAATTATGTTTACTCTTAAAAAAGGGTCTGTATAGACTAAATAATTTATGGGACCACACAAATTAATTCCGAGGAAGTACTGTAATCTTCTAAATGACGTCAAATTAGTTTGAAAAATTAATGAGTTATAATTAATTAGGTGTATTATTATTATTGGCGTTTATAATTACAGTGGCTACTTTTCTGGGATACACAAAAGAATTTCGTACTGTTACGGTCGGTATTTCTTAAAAGTGTATTTTAACATGGTTACACCCCATTAAATATAATGAAATTTTATTAGAATTTTAAAAGCATGTTTTTCTGTTGAAAATTGTGGGCTTATATAATTGGTAATTAGTTTACAGGGTTACGCAAAATATTTCCGATATGCTATGCAATTTTTTTTTTTTTTTTTGCATGAAATTTGGTACTTATTAAATTTGGTATTTAGGAATTTCAGGAAAATAATATTGGGTTGTTCGATAAATAATGTCGTTTTTTAAAACTTTCGCTTCTAAAAACCAAGGCTTCTTCGAATGTGGAATTTTTTAACTTACCAAACGATGGCAAAAGCTCAACCAACAAAATGGTCAATATATCATTGATTAATGTTTGTTGTTAATATAAATAAATTCACTTTGAAAAACATGAAAAAAAAACGACATTATTTATCGAACAACCCAATACAAGACCGTCATTTATTGAGAATACATATATATGATATACATCAGATAGATATACAAAGAGAGATACAGCGGGGGGTTAAGGGAGCGGCAGTCCCCCTCAGGAATGTATCTGATTATGGTAATAAGTCGATCGAATCAATATATACTATTATATAATAAGGAATAAATAAAAGTGACCTATTTAATAATGTCTGATGGAAATAGGACGTTAAGACTCCTGATCTGCAGATCCACTAGTTTTATTTATTAAACTATTGAGGTATTGTTTTGATATAGTCAATGTCATTTGCTATTGCAGAGAAATTCATAGACATGTGCATCGTCATGAAAATAAAGATGTTTCTAGTATTTTTTCCGTAGTAGGAAAATTCTGGACCAGACTAATTATGCAGCTTTTCGCACGACCAACCCCATGGGTAAGTTCCGGAATACTGAAAATACATTTTTAAAGAGTAAATCATCAAACAAATATTTAAAATGTACACATACTTTAGTTTGATATTAGTCTGAACATACTTAAAATTTTAAATAGTAAAAAAAAAAAAAAAAAATCAAATAATGGCAAACACTTACATTAAAAGGTTAAGATATAATCGACTAATCGATGTTTGCAAAGCTTTTATTTTTAATTTCTTTTTTTTTTTTTTTTTTTGGCATCATCCTATTCTCAAGTTTGTGTAAATGTTTTACATGTGACTACTATGCTTTTTTCTAGTTTTCTCTCTGGATTCCATGAAGAATTAGTTTAATAATTTATTTAATTTCTCATTCAATATGGTTTTTCTTCTTCGATCGGGGCTGGAACAATATAAATTGCTATGATTAGCTATATTGTTTTACGAAATCGATGCAGCTTTCACAGCTTTATGAAGTACATACCCCCCGATGGGTATTTACTTCTAATTTTAAGCATTTTTATCCAATTATTTCTGTGGTCATTTATTTATTTTCTCTGTCATTAAGTTTAATGATCCTTTTTGTATTATTATCATTCATGTCGGCGCAAGTAATTTAAATGGTTTTTGTCTCTTACTGGTTCTTAAACTGTATCGCAACATTTTTGTGTCAGTCTTTCCTATAAGTTAAAATCAGTTCTTTTTTTTTTTTTTTTTTTTTTTTTTTTGTGTGTGTGTGTGTCTGTGTGTTGGTATTGTTTTGTATCTATTAATTGCTAAATTTTAAAATAAATTTTATTACGATATCTATCATTTAAAATATATATATAGTTAAAAAAAAAAAAAAAAAAAAAAAAGCTTGAATTAAATTAAATATTATTACCTTCTCCTATTCATATAACAGTAGATAAACTTTGTTTTCGCGTCAGATTTTAGAAATGGAGTTTTAATTAAATTACATGTTTTGAGATGCCATAAATTCGAAAATCAGGTTTTTGACGGATGGATTGTGTGTTTATTAAGATTATTTAATGAAATAAATATACACATTAGTCTGAATATATTTAAAATTTTAAATAGTTTAAAAAAAATCAAATAATAGCAAACACTTTCATTAAAAGGTTAAGATAGATAAAAATAAATAAATATATAGTTCGAAAATAAATAAATAAAAATCTCGAATTAAATTAAATATTATTATCTTCTCCTATTCATATGATAGTAGATGAACTTTTGTTTTCGCGTCAAATTTTCGAAATGGAGTTTTAGCTGTAATTACACGTTTTGAGATACCATAAATCCGAATATCAGGTTTTTGACGTTTGGTTTGTGTGCATATTTAAAATTTTCAATAGTTAAAAAGAAATAAATAAAATAAAATAAAATAAAATCAGATAATGGCAAACACTTTCATTAAAAGGTTACGATAGATTAAATAAATGAACATACAGTAAAAAAAAAAAAAAAAAAAAAAAAAAAAAAACTGAATTAAATTAAATATTATTACCTTCTATTCATATAACAGTAGATGAACTTCTGTTTTCGCGTCAAATTTTCGAAATGGAGTTTTAGCGATGATTACATGTTTTGAGATACCATAATTCCAAAAATCATGTTTTTGACGGTTGTTTTGTGTTTTTTTTTTTTTTTTTTTTTTTTTAAATATTAAATAAAGAAATAAATATACACATTAGTCTGAACATATTTAAAATTTTCAATAGAAAAAAAAAAAAAAAAAAAAAAATCAGATAATGGCAAACAATTTCATTAAAAGGTTAAGATAGATTAAATATGGTTAAAAAAGATATATGGTTAAAAGTTATATGGTTAAAAAAGAAAAAAGAGCTTGAATTAAATTACCCATTTATATGGGTAAAAGAAAGTAATAAATAAATAAATAAATAAAATAAATAATAAGTATAAATTTTTGAAACAACGCCATACAATGCAAGAACTCTCAACAATTGTTTTGGTTGAAAGAAAATACGACTCTTCGTCAGGCGAATAAAGTAGTCACATTCTGTAAACATAGCGATAACGCACGAAATGCACAAACACCTACTTTGTTCATGCCTACTTTTTTCGCCTGACGAAGGGTCGTGTATTCTTTCGATCTGAAACATTTGTTATCAGTTCTTACATTATATGATGTTGTTTCAAAGTTTTGTACTTATTACTTTTAAATTCCAGTTCTGTAGTGCTTTTTACAAATAAAATAAATCACTATTTTTATTCCGTTACCCGACTACCTTAGGTAATGGAAGTATTGTAATTGCTCCAAAAATTTGATATCGATTTGATATCATATTTACATGTTTTGAGGTCTCCTGAGTCCAAAAAACTAGTTTTTGGCAATTGGTCAGTGTGTGTGTATGTATGTGGAGAATCTTCTAGCTATAATGTCTCCGAAGCTGTTAAAGATAAAGCTATACGAAACTTCAGAATTGAGACAGGTCTAGTATACAGATGAATTTTCCAAATTTTGGTGAAAATTGGGTAACTTGAAGTGCAACATCGGAAACCGTAAGTCTCAAAAGCGGCTCTAACGATTTTCTTCAACGTGGCTATAGCAACACTCTATTAGATGTCCTCTCGAATTATATAGTTGGTTAATTTAGGAAAATGGATAGGCGTCCTGTATAAATAGCTCAATTTCAGGTTTCGCAAGTGAGTTTCTTTAAAAACGGCTGTACATCTTTTTTTTCCCCAAACTCGCCATATTAATTCCCTTTTAAATATCCTTTTGTATGTAATTATTGTTTTCCGGTCAATAATTGTGTACGCCAAGTTTTGGTAAAAGTTGGTACCTCAAAACGGCTCTAACGATTTTCTTGAAAATTATTACATAAATCCATTTTAGATATCCTTTGTCATATATTATTTGGTTATTACAGGAAAATAAAAAGTCATCCCGATTGGGTAGATCAGTTTTAGATCTCGGAAATTGGTGTTTTACAAAATAACTACCATCCCCCCCCCCCACACACACCCTTATTTTTTAACTCGCTATGTAAACTCTATTTTATAGGTCTTTATACGTGTATCAAGTTTCTCTTACAGGAAAATTTTTAGATGTCTACTTCGTTAGATCATTTTTACGCCTTCTAAATACATTATCTCCAATAAATGCATGTAATACGTGTAGTAATGAGTAATGGAATTCGTGTGGTTGTGTCACACCAGATTTTTTTTTTTCTTCTTTTTTTTTATCGTTTTATAAATAAAAACTAAAAAAGAATTTTTGAAATCGTACAAACCACTTTAGGCCCTCCACTGCCATCGATAGCGAAAAATATATTGCGCCCTATCTCCACCAACCCTATGTCTAATCAGAGTTTCCACTGTTTACGGCAACATCTTACCAACCAGGCACTTGAACTTGAGTGTTTATTGTGCTGTAAGTGGACCTCTTAAGCTCCAATTTTCGCTGTTTACTGGTAGGGTACATCTCATATTCTGCAGTGTATAAGGGCATAATTTATATATATATATATATATATATATATATATAAGTCGACAGGTGGCGCTGCTATATTGAAATTATTCGGTTTATTTCAAGGATGCAGCTACTGTGTGTAACTGCATCAATTTTAACTTAAGTGTACATAGACCGACAGGCAATTCTGTCATGTGCCAATTTCCCTTGGTTGTGAGAAGGCTATATCACAGATTCTACAGTGTAAAACTGCACCAGTTTTACAGTGGTGTATATCGGCCGACAAGTGGTGTTATCTGAATGTTATCTTGAAGTTTTCTCATTTATTTGAATTTTGTGTGTTATCTTCCACTATAAATAAGAGTACAACTTTTAATCTGTGTGTATTCAGATGGATTATTTTCCCGTTATATTACTTATATTTTTTATATCTTGTTTGGCAATTTCTGTTTTAGAGTTGATTTTGGAATTAGAAGCATAAAAATACGGCAATGTTTAAATAAATTGTAATGCAAGCATATCTCTCTTAATAATATTTTTCTATGTATATTTTAAATTCTTGTTTTATAACTGTATTGTTATTTCATAGTAAAATGTTACTAAATCAATTGAAATTTATGTGTTTTAACTGCTGATCGTATACATATGTTTATAAGAAATAATGTATCTTTAATGTATCATATATAAATAGCGTTACGCTTATATTTTATTGTATTTACACTTTATTATTACTGCTGCAATTGAGTTCTATGAAATCTGAGTATCATCTACACACTGATGGATGAAAGGTCATTCATACGGAAATTAAAAAGAAAGGAAAATAGATTACATTATAACCAAAACCACTATTTAATGCATTTGAATCTGCGAGTATTAAACTAACAGTACAAATATCAAACTTATGCTACAAAACATTTAAAAAGCGAAGATCTCCTTTTAAACTTATTGGCTGATCCCTCGCGTTTAACGAATCAAAAAGAAAGTTCTTCCATCCTTTCTAAAAAGCATAGGTAAATACCGGATGTCGGTCCGGAATTTACCTATGCTTTATACCTATGCTTTTTACCTATGCTATGTAATATCTCTTGATGATACATATTTAAAATGCAGAATTAAGACTTCCAGTTAAGGCTTATTTTGTAGTTATTCTGATAAAAGGACAGACACACACACTACCAGATTCAGGAGAACTCAAAACGTATAATTATTAAAAAAAAAAAAAAAAAAAAAAAAAAAAAATTGATTTCTTCGAGAACTAATGATCATATTTTCATGAAATTTTAAATTTAGTTGCGCCTTGACATAAATTGCCGTCGATCAACTTTTGGTATACATCGATCAAAAGGTGGCGGTATCGTTCAATTTTTTAATAATTTTTAATATATTAACATAGGACAGTAAATGTACACAATGAATTTTTTTTTTTTTTTTTTTTTTTTTTTTTTTTTTTAACCAGTCACCGGAAAGTTTAAAAATTTTATTTTTAATAGAATTTTATTTTTTGAATATGTAGAAGCATCGCTTACCTTCGAAAGGTATTTCAAAAGTATTTCTTCATCCTGACAGAAATTATCCTTCCCGGAAATGTAAATTTTCAATATCAGTATTTTACAAAGGAATCCGTTAATATTTTTTAAAGGATGGTTGTATCATTATATTAGTGACAATTTTAAACAAAGTTATCAAATGTCCTTCTCATTTTTAACAAATTATTTTTTAGTTTATTTATTTATTTATTTATTCTTATTTCTTCAATGTATGTGCCCCATCAGTAGCACAGGACGAAGTACGAGAGAGTTGTAATTTTTGAAATATCAGTCTCTACTACTGATCAGTCTAATCTACTAAATCAGTCTCTTCTAATATCAGTGTTGTTTTACCCTATTTTCCTAAATCCAGTCATGTCATAGCTGAAATTCTCATACAATGTGATTTTAAAATAATTTTTTCGCCTTCCAATAAACTCGCTTTTTCTCAGTTAAAGGGTGCTACAGATGTGTATAATTATTGGAGCACCTATAGTATTTCCTGCCAGCGTGGTTTATCATACATTGGCCAAACTAAACGTGGTCTTAAATTCTGTCTAAAAAAAAACATATTAATTACGTCCATAAGCAAGAAACCAATAAATCGACAATTTTAAAGAATTCTTGGGCGGAAAACCATAATTTTAAATTTGATTTAGCTAAAATAATTTGCAGATCTAAATCCACTCATGAACTCGATTTCTTTGAAGCTTTTTTATTTATAAAAATCTTAAAAATATTGTTAATTGTGATTTCGCTGTACCCTATTTGTCTGATTGTTGGAAATTTTACATTCAAGCTACATTTTCTTAATTTTTTTTGCATTTTTCACAACTAGTGTTTCTAAAATTGGCCAATTCCCCCCCCCCCCCCTCCCAACCGTAATCTTATTATTTGAACAGAATTCGGTCCCATTTCTATATATAAAAGTCGCACTTCTCTCTCATTTCTTTACGCACTGAAGAAGGTACTCTAAATGCTACCAAAACAGCTGTCAGGTGCCCAATTTTTTCTCTTTGGCATTTCTGACGTTGTAGTTTTTAGTTGCTTTAATTATCCAGCACCAAGTCTCCTTTTAATAAAATTATACTCACTTCTGCTTCAAGTAAAAAGTAAGTAGAGTAAAATAAATCCAGGAAATAAGCTAAATTCGAAACCGTTGTATAACATTTTTTCAAATGGCACATGAAGATTTAACAATTTCTTTTTTCCTAAAACATTTTTAAATACAAAAATTAAGTGCAAAAAGTGAAAAAGTCAACTAAAAAAGGGGAAGGGGATCGAAGCCTGTGTTTGTTTTTTAAGTAACAGATATAAAATTTTGCAGAAAACACAATTTAATTTAGGACGGCAGTTATATATATATATATATATATATATATATATATATATAAACTCTAGTCTTTCATATAAAAGCATGCAATATAACTGTGTTGCGTTCTTAGCAATGTGATTATGGTTACTATATTCATTTCTTAAAATTTCTTTTACACGATTTCTTGCGAATTATTTTAAATATTTTTTTAACTTGATGTGATACGACAGGAAAAACAGGAGATTTTAATTGGTTTAAATATACAAAAAGTGTAAAAATAAATAAATTTAAAAAAACCTTATTTTTTTACCATAAAATTTGAAGTTACGTTCCATGAAATTTCGTGCGGAATTACTCTCAAAAAGTCCCCACAATCCTAAAAGAGCTGCTAAATTTCCCTATATATAGGGACAAATCTCTACAGTTGGCAACACAGGTGTAAATCACCTTGGGGGAAATCCTTTCATCTAAGGGACTTTTCTGGCTGAGCGCTGCGCCGAGTTGCAAAAGGCAATGATATTCTTTATTTAGCATGAATAACGTGTGCAGTCTAATAATATCTGAAATAACAGTTTGTGAAGCTCAGTAACAATAATGATATACACTCGAAAATGTAAAGAGATATTATATGTAATAACTTATAATTTTTTTTTTTTTTTAATTTATTTATTTATTATTATTATTATTATTATTATTATTATTAAAGGACGTAACTGTAACGTCGTCTATTTCTTAAGGAGACCTGACAGAACTGAAGGTTTTATATAAAAGTTTACATTTTCATTTAAAATTTATAAACTTGACTATATTAGTTTGGCTCAGTGAAGTATGTATATATTCAGGCAACAATTCTTTTTGGTAAATATTTTACAGATCTGACATCTTTAAATTGCGTTTTCTCAGTTTGCATTTTTTCATGAATTTGTGATCTCAAAATGCCAAGACTTTTACAAATATTTCAGAAAATTGTTTTTTTTTTTTTAAATGTTTAATAGAACTTACCTGAAACATATAGGGGTGGATTTTAAAATTTATTAATGAGTTTTTTTTTTTTTTTTTTTTTTTTTTTGGTGTGGGGGGTGGGGGGTTAAAATGTGCAAGACTATAAGAAAATTTACAAAAATATATCATTTTTGTAATGTTTTTATTATTAATGTTTTTTTTCTTTTAAAGATATTGCAAAATGCATCCCTAATTCTTTTAAATTAAGTCTAGTAAATATTTAAAATAAAAAGCCTTTTAAAAAAAAAAAAAAATATGTGTTGAAGTTTTTTTTTCATTTTGATTATCATGAATTCATGAAAATATGCAAATGAATGTGTATGAGAAAACTCAATGTAAAGATTTTAAATCTGTAGAAAGTTTATCAGAAACCATAAAAATTGTTGCCTATGCCTGAATACATATATTACCGAACAAACCTAATATAGGTAAATTTATAAATTTTAAATTAAAATATAAGCCTTTATATACCTTCAGTGGTACCAAGTCAACGGTGCCTAGTCTTTTTTTTTTTTTTTTTGTAAGCATTTAAATAATAAATATAGAAATTTAAAATTTTCATTAAAGCAATGTTTTTAGTCACTATTCATGAAAAAGAAGCGAAAAACTCTAAGAGCATCTTTGTTTACATGACGATACATGTCCATGAATTTCTCTATTTGCCTCTCAATGAGACCGACTGATTCTGGACATTTTAATTGCAAATGACATTGACTATACTCAAAAGAGTATTTCAGTAGTTTAATAAATAAAATTACAGAAGCACAAAAAACAAATAGAATTATACTCAATTCTATTTCCCGTCAAATAAAAGTAAGTACGTAAAATAAATCGAGAAAACAAGCTGGATTAGAAATCGTTGTGTTACATTTTTTCAAATGGCACATGCAGATTTAACAATTTTTTTCTAAAAAAAATTAAGTAAAAAGATTAAGTGAAAAAAGTGAATAAAAAAAAAAAAAAAAAAGTTGTGTGTGTGTGGGGGGGGGGGGGGGGGCGAAGCCTATTTTTGTTTTCTATCTATTCCTTAAATAGATATAAAATTCTGCAAAAACACAAGTTAATTTAGGACGACATTTTTTTTTTTTCCTTTCTTTTTTAACTCCAGTTTTTCATATAAAAGCATGCGGCTGCTGTATTGCGTTACTCAGCAATGTGATTGTGATTATTATATTCATTTTCGTAAATTTCTTTTACATGATTTCTCTCGATTAATCTTAAATATATTTTAGCTTGATGTGATATGACAGAAAAAAAACGAAAAATTATAATTCGTCTAAATATACAAAAAGTGTAAAAACAAATAAATAAAATAAAATAACTTACTTTTTACCTTAAAATTTGTAGTTACGTTCCTTTGCAACGGCTAATATATTTATTCCTTAAATTTCCTTGGCACGTTTTATTTTCATTTTCATTTAATACTTTTAACTTCTCGCGTGTGTGTGTGTGACAAAAAACTCAGGAAGTACGGCACAAAATTTCCTATCAATTTAAATGTAGTTGCATCTATCAAAGTTTGGCGCAAATCCGTCAACAGGTCAAGGAAAATGCCTTCCGCGAGGTCTTTCTAAGTGGTTTAACTAGTATTCATCTAATTTTCGTAGCAGCACGGGCGGAAAAAAGAGCTGCCGTAGGCAGCGGGTACTCGAAGCAAGGTCTAAAGCAATTTCAATGTTTATTTATTTATTTATTTATGTATAAATTATTATTATTATTTTTAATTAAGTTTTTATTTATAATGTGATGTAAAAAATAAATACTGATCCCATTCTTTTGAAAATTCATTTAAATATAGCGACCAGCGAAGCGGGCGTAGCCTGCTAGTCTTCTACATAAATAAAGAGAAGTGTCTGTGTGTGTGTGTCTGTCTGCGCTCTGGTGCTCACACTATTGATCGCAGAGCTTCCGAATTTGGCATATAGGTACCTGGGACCCTGCAGGTGTGCACCTCATCGAGATTTTTTCGAATTTAAAATTTTTAAAATTATTATTTTTTTTTTCCGATTTTAAATATTGGCTTTAATGCTTCATTTTTCATAAATTTAATTCTTTGATTGTAATCGTCTGCGTATCTTAGCAACGGTTATTTCACTATTTATTTTTTATTTAATACATTCATTTGAAGGCGAATTTTTTTTTTTTTTTTTTTTTTTTTTATTTATTATATTTATTGAAAATCAAATGGTAATGCAATATAAATAAATTGTTATGTTTATGTATAATTTTTACAGTATAACAACTTTTTATTTTTCATTTTAAATTAATTCCTTCAATTTTTTTTTTTTTTTTTAATTTATAATATTTATTGGGGGAGGGGGGGTAGTATATAGTGGAAAAGGATTAAACTGATTAAAAATTATTTGCTTTTCACGTATTTAATTCCTTTTAAAAGAAAATCTACCTTTTTATTTTATTTTGTTATACTGGTCGGAATCAAATCGTAATACAGTGTGAATAACGGGGGCTATAAAACACATGGTTCAAAAACAAAAACATATAATAGATGCTGAGATACAGTAATCTTTAAAATCGTAGTTCTTAAATAATAGAAGATCCACATGTCGTCGATAGATACCCAGACTGAAGTGCCCGGGAAAGACCTTTTTGCAGACAGTGGGAAGTTGCCCCCCCTCCGCCCCCATTGATGCAGCACGGGCGGAAAAAAGAGCTGCCGTAGGCAGCGGGTACTCGAAGCAAGGTCTAGAGCAATTTCAATGTTTATTTATTTATTTATGTATAAATTATTATTATTTTTTTATTAAGTTTTTATTTATAATGTGATAAAAAAAAAAAAAAATACTGATCCAATTCTTTTGAAAATTCATTTAAATATAGTGACCAGCGAAGCGGACGTAGCCTACTAGTAAAAAATAAGTAGCGTAATAGCCGTTGCTAAGCTATGCAGACAATAACAATGGTAGAATAAATTTATGAGAAATGAAACATAGAAGCCAATATTTAAAATTGAAAAAAAAAATAATTTAAACAATTCAAATTCGAAAAAAAAAAAAAAACTGGATGAGGTGCTTACAGGATCTTAGGTATCCATATGCCAAGTTTTGTAGCTGTGTAATCGGTAGTGTGAGCACCAGAGCGCAGAAAGAGAAAGACACACCCACACAGACACCTCTCTTAATTTATATATTATATACATAGTTAATAATCCAGAATTAATGCAGTTCTGCTTCTTTATATGCTTTTTTTTTTTTTTTTTTACTATATTCCTATTGCAGAATGTTCTTTTATTATTATTATTATGATAATACGTTGCTTTATGTAGTTATTGTGCGCTGCTATTTTCCTCCTTGTCTAAAATAAACGCTAATTTTGAGCATTATTAAAATTGAAACAATTTCTTTTGAAGTTACATAATATTATAATTTTTACACGTGTAAGTGAAAAATTAATCAGTAGAAAGGATGTAAAAATCATATACATATTTTTTGCGTTATAAATTTTTAATTGAAAGAGGAAAAGGGAAAAAAAAAAAAAAAACAGTAACAAGATTTACTTATTGAGATTTTATAAGGAATAAATTAAACTGTTTTTATATGAATCATACGTATTGTTTTAACTAGATTAAAATATCTTTTCATTTTAATATTTTTATCATTTCATAATTAATAACGGAGCAGCTGACATATTTAGTTTTTCGCAACAGAAAAAAGATAAATCTAAAAACTTCCTGACTTTGGATTCAAATTCAAATCTTTTTTACCTGTGGTGTTACAATGTGAAAGACCAGGAAAACGCCCCTATACTGGTTATTGAAACGGATGTATAGATAATCAGTACAAAAAACCCTTAACGGGTTAAAAGTTTGTGACGCCGCTACTTTATGGCTAGAAGAATTTGAAATATGAACCTTAAAAATAATGATATGAAATTTTAAGTGACGCTTTGCAATTAGTTAAAATATACATAGATTTTCTTATTTGATCATTTACTTTCTACTTTTATTTATATTTATAATGCAAACGTAATATTTTTAGCTTCAACATCAGACAGATATATAAAATACACTCACTGATGCTTTTTAATTCACATTTCAAATTCAAAATAACAGTTTTAAAAGGAATGATATAAAAATTCCAGTGGCGCCTCGGTGTTATTTTAAAAGATTTGTTTTTAGATTCCATTAAAATTACTTTTGTTTTGTCTAATAAAGTATATTTACATAGTGAAACAGTGCTTTTAATTTTCAAATATACTGTCAAATAATTATACTTTCACTGAGTTTGCATTATAAATTAAAATTATTTATTTCAATAAATTGATTTATCTTTTGCATCACGCTATCCAAAACATAGTATCATTATCATAGTATCCAGCTGAGTGAAAATTTGCGCAAAGAGGTAGTGTGACGTAAGGAAAATATTTACACAGATTTTACTTGCAGTTTTGGATAGCGTGACGCAAAAGATAAATCAATTTATTGAAATAAATAATTTTAATTTATAATGCAAACTCAGTGAAAGTATAATTATTTGACAGTATATTTGAAAATTAAAAGCACTGTTTCACTATGTAAATATACTTTATTAGACAAAACAAAAGTAATTTTAATGGAATCTAAAAACAAATCTTTTAAAATAACACCGAGGCGCCACTGGAATTTTTATATCATTCCTTTTAAAACTGTTATTTTGAATTTGAAATGTGAATTAAAAAGCATCAGTGAGTGTATTTTATATATCTGTCTGATGTTGAAGCTAAAAATATTACGTTTGCATTATAAATATAAATAAAAGTAGAAAGTAAATGATCAAATAAGAAAATCTATGTATATTTTAACTAATTGCAAAGCGTCACTTAAAATTTCATATCATTATTTTTAAGGTTCATATTTCAAATTCTTCTAGCCATAAAGTAGCGGCGTCACAAACTTTTAACCCGTTAAGGGTTTTTTGTACTGATATCATTACTTTTTAGGGGTTATTGATCAAAAAATTAAAACAAGTCCTTCTGGCTCCTAGGAAGGGTAAACTGATTTATCTTTTATAATGAAGTTGCCACCATTTTTTTTTTTTTTTTTTTTTTCAAAATTCTACAATTCTACAATTTTTCAATTCTACAATTTATTAATGGACTTGATGGATTTATTAATGAAGTCTTGTATATATGGAGTTTTAACATAGAACCTTTCTAATGTAAAATTGAAATTTTCAGTGGGCTGGCACAGGGAAACAAGAGGGTAGATTAAGTTGGCAAATGAACATAACAAATACATTTCTGAGATAACTCCACACTACAAATTTAGTTTGAATTAATTCAGTATTTCAAACGTTATCATGCCGACAAATTTTCAAGTAGCCTGCCACTTGGAAACAAAATGGAGAAGCTTCGCAATAGAAAAAAATATTGAGTGAGATTCTCAAACTCTTTAAAATAATAATAATAATAATAATAAGTGGGAAATTTCAAATTTAAGTTAGAATTACGTAATTTACATTTTGCAAGTTTCTTTTTAGAGAATTACAAATGCAAATTAAACAATTTAAAAAAATCAAGTTAATGTTAAAAATGGAAATTTATTTATTTTCTTTTCCCTTTTGAGGCTAAGCTCCAATATTCACAATTTAAATTTTCATCAAAGGTGCAGGTAAAAATTATTTCATAAAAATATTTGGTGGAAAAAAATAGACAAAATATAAATTAAGCTCTATATTTCTATAATTTTAAAAATAAGATAAAATCATTTGGAGAAAAAATTATGGAAAATACAAGTTAAGCTAAAGTTAATACAAGTTAATAAGTAAAATACAAGTTAAGCTTAAGTTTTGTAGAAAATACAAGTTATATATATATTTCTTTTTAAAAATTAAAAATATCTTTTTAAAATACAGTTAGAGTTTATTCATATATTTACTTTTCAGACTTTAAAATGATACATATTTTAAATATTAACATAATCAAACTAATTTTTTTATTATTATTTAAAGCAACAATGGATAGGGGATGAACGATCGGATAAATACGCTATATATATATAAATATATATATATGAAATTAGAATTAAAATTGATGAAAAATGTGTCAAATAGCAATTATTGAAAAACACGTCAAAATAAATAAATAACATCTTTATTTTGAAGCCCATAATAATTTATTAAAAAAGTATAATTCTCTCTTTCTTTTTTTTTAATTAATTAATTTATGCATGAAAAATTCCATTTCATAAATATATTTACAACTAAAATAAGCAAAAAAAAACCCTCCTTTAATTTTAAATAATTATTTCTACATGTTTCTAAGCAATTAAAAGTTTTTTTTTTCTTTTTTTTAAGAAAAATAAATTAAATATAGGAATGTATATGGTTTTAATACAAACTACAAGATGGCGCCACTAGATGGCCAAATTATTACCTTCATGATAAAACCATACATTCTCATATTTAAGCTATTTTTCTTAAAAAAAAAAAAAAAAAAAAAAAAAAAAAAAAAAAAAAAAACACTTTTAATTGCTTAGAAACATGTAGAAATAAATATTTAAAATTAAAGGAGGGTTTTTTATTTATTGTAGTTTTAAATATAGTTATGAAATGGAATTTTTCATGCAGAAATTAATTAATTAAAAAAAAAAAAAGAAAGAAAGAAAGAGAGAATTATATTTTAAAAATAAATCATGGGTTTCAAAGTAAAGATGTTATTTATTTATTTTGACGTGTTTTTCAATAATTGCTATTTGACACACTTTTCATGAATTTTAATTCTATTTTCATGGTTTTTTTTTTTTTTTTTTTTTTTTTTTTTTTCATTCCCTAGTCATTATAGCTTTAAATAATAATAAAAAAATTAGTTTGATTATGCTAATATTTAAAATAGGTATCATTTTAAAGTCTGAAAAGTAAATATATGAATAAACTAACTGTATTTCAAAAAGAGATTTTTAATTTTTAAAAAGAAATATATATATATATATATATATATATATATATGTATTTACGAAAGAGTATGTTTTAAATAAAAACGATAGATGGCGCCAAAACTCTATTTGCTGTTTTTTTTTTTTTTTTTTTTTTTTTCCATTCCCGGTGCGTAAGGATACATGAACAGGAATCGCAAATCATTGAGTTATTATAAAATCGATGTTCATGAATTATTAAAAATTTTTTCAATTAAAAAAATTGTAAATTCATCATTAATATGATAAAATGGAATATCTAAAATTACAAAATACTTCCTTATTTAAAATATTATCTAAATAATTTTTTGACTAAATATGAAATTTTGAAATCAAAAATATCTTTTTCATAGCAGAAGAGAAAATATATTTAAGTGAATTTGACTTAGCATATATACAATAAATATATAAAAAATGCAATGAAGTATTTTTGCGTTAAAAAAAGGAAAGTTTAAATAATTCATTGACTGCATTTACGTTGGTCAACCAACCAACATGGCCTTCTCAAGCCTTGCTAGTAAAAACCACATCACGATGTTTTCGCCGAAGGAAAGCATGCAATTGGCGGAGTAATATAGTTCCATTTTTAAAACAACTTTTATAAAAAACAAGAGTTTTCCTGAAAAAAACGAAGACGTTACTAGATTCAGAAAGATCCTATTAACAACATATATTAATTATATGAAAATCCTTCGAGCCGTTTTAGAGATATTTTTCAGAATTTCAGTCCATTACTCCAACCGTTTTCCCATTTTGGCTTTAAATTGAGATTCAGATCTCAAAACATACTGCATGTAGAAATGTAAAAATTTCAGGATAGATTAAGACCGAAGATAAAAGACTATTTTGAAAAGATCAGAACAAAATATGGTATATTTGCTGAGATATTAAGTGTCGGCTTTTACAAATCTCTTTGAAGTCAAACTAGCCGTATATATGAGTTCGCAGCGTCAGTTTGGGCTTCCGCTTGCGTCACTCGAAAAACTGCCGTTTTTCATGATTAGCGCTAATGGTTTTCTAGCTCATATGAAAGTTGAAAGAGTTTCCTTCTCGGAATCCGGAACAAGAAATACCTTTTCCCAGAATCCCAGATGTCCAGCCAAGCCTGTGATCTTGTAGAGATAAGAAGAATTCTAAAATTTGCCCCAGTATCTTTTTCGACTTTAAACCCATTTACATTCTTTAGGGGTGGTAAGTGGTAAGAAGATAAGTCTGAGTACCTCTACATTCAACTCGTCACACAAATGTTCGAACGCATATCAAATATCAAAAGTTAAAATTTAAAAATAAAGTATAAGAATAGGAAGAATTTTTTAACGAAATTTAAAATAATTAGTAATTGAACAACAAATAAATAAGAAATACGATAAAAAGTTCGCTAATTTTATAAACTGAAAAATAACTTATAACAGTTTTTTGCATCGTATATCCCTGCATTTTTATATTAAATTGGATAGGGAAAAAAAATGAAAAAATGGATGCAGAAACTTAAAAGAGAATAAATGAAAGACTTTTAACAATTATTTACTATGTGTGCATGTAAATATACAATACAACTATATAATATCCATGCCGATACTTCTCTTCATATCAAGCTTGTTAATGCTGACATTTACTGTTTTAAATTAATTTATAAATAAAAAATAACTTCTCTCTCTCTCTCTCTCTCTCTCTGGGGGAAAAAAAAAAGTGCATTGTGTCTACCACATATCTTTCTTCAATATTTTCCCATACAAATTTACCCAGTGCAAATTATTTATTAAAATTCCATGATGAATGGAGCCGATTTTCATCTCAGAGAAGTATAACATGAAATGTTCAGTAAGAACCAATTATTTGCCGATATCAGAAAAAAGAATGCCTTTTTTTTCAATGAACAAAATTAATAAAGGATGAGGGTCCATTAGGAGGTTTTTTGGCCCTAAGATCAAGGAAAAAATCGGTTTGACCACTTATGTAAATTTTATGCATTTAATTATTTTAGAACATGTACATTTTAAGCTTCTTCTTCTTAGTTTTTTTTTTTTTTTTTTTTTTTTACATTATTCCAGTATTTGTTTGTTCCCAAGGGCCCAAAGATTCACAATTTTGCATTTTTGGCCAAAATTACCCCATTTTCAGAGACTTGGCCTACTTTTTTTTATATGAGCACAAAGGAGCAATACTTTCTTATTGAAATATATTATGAAGTACACTATGATCTAAATAAAGATTAAAATGTTGCTCCAATCCGCTCATATAAAAAAAAAAAGATGAAAATTGAAAGGAAAACACATTGATTACAGCGTATACATTGCGTACGCTACCACTTCACGGTGGTTTAAAAGAGATGAAACTGTTGAAATTGAATTTATTAAATCAAATTCCATTTAAATCTCACTTTGTCACACTAAATATTTTTTTTTTTTTTTCAATATTTAAATGTTTTTATTTGAACAGTTTATAGATTAAACAAAATTAACACTTCTAGTTCAGAGAATAGAATTTGCGACATTTCGAAATCTGTAACTCCGCTTAGGGCGCTACTTTTGCAATCGGTATGCTACAAATGCTATAATGCTTATCGGTATGCTACAATAGTTCGGTACACTATTTTTGCTCGGTATGCTACAATATATCTTAACCTCCTGACTGCCTTTGAAAAGAGGAAGATTGATTTTTTTTTTCTTTTGCACGCCACATTTGTTTCAATGTACAATGCTTATTACAACGTGAAATTAAATATGTAACTGTGCACATGATTATAATCCTTATGAATATTATTTAAAATTTTCAAACTTTAAAAAGGAGTTTAATTTCAGAATTATGCAATTTTGAATTATAAGTGCATTGTAGAAAAAGGAACAGCTCAGTGGTAGGATATTTCCGCTAAATTCGGCATATTCCTATTATTTAGTGGTTAAGAATATACACAGCATTCATCTTTCTACAATTAATGTATAATGGATCCAAATACTTTTATTACAAAGAGTATATATATATAACATATATTCATTTGTAATATAAACATTAATACAGAAAATCCTGTTCTAAAATTATATAATTTTAGGCCGAACTTATATTTAGCACTATACAACAATGACCGTGAACGGTTAGGCATTGACACTGTTATATCATATTTCATATTAGTTATACTGAACTTTTGGAGCTAATTCACATCATTTCTTATTTATAGTGGTCTAAACATGAATAGAATTAATTAATGAAATAGGAACTGAAATTCCTCAAGGCTGAAAAACCCTATTATGTACCCTCTTCCTTTGTTTTAAATTATCCTATATCTATGGTTCAATCATTTATTTTAAAAGTAATGACGAGTTCTTTTGAAATAAATCCAATTTGTACCTGCAAGTAAAGGGAGGGGGTAATTCTTCTAGATATACAGGGTATTTTTTTCTAGTTTACAGTTAGCATTATCAATAATTATGATTCATTTACTGGTCGTTTGTTAAAAAAAATATCATTCTGTACATTTGTAAGAAATTTTGGCATTTAATGCCATGTTAAAATTTTTGAAAAAAAAAAAAAAAAAAGTAATGACAACGTCAAGTGTTCAGCGACTGATCCCCAAATATAATCAGTAGCGGTTTAAATAGAAGTACATTTAAATACGAAGTTTAGTTGGATTTCGTTCATTGCTTCTTGTTACTGTAGTTGTTGTTGTTGTACGGTTTAAGGACAATTAACTATGCTTGGGTCCTAGGCCTGTAGGCGGAATGCCTTCCATGGGGGGTCATTCTAAGGGATCCTAGCCCGTAATAACATGAGTTTCGGAGAAAACCACGGAAAACTCCGAACGGCTAGGTCGATGGGCGTAACCTGGGTTCGAACCCGGCACTTCCCATCTATGAGCTTTGAACGCAGAACCGCACGGCCGCTGGTGGGCTCACAGGATCGCAAGATGCAGTGTAACATAATTTTTGAGATTCAGACTGAGGCGTGACACACTGACACTGAGACCTGACACACTGACAGTGTCTCAGGAAAAATCGTGTCAATCATTTTCAGGACATCTTGAAAAGGTACATTGATAAAAAATATTTCCACAAAACTCATACTTTCTTCTTATGTATATAAGAAAAAAAAAAAGAGGGGAAAGATACCTTACAATATTACTTTTATTTTTAAGAAGTAAGATGGATTTACTCAAATCGATATGCAAGTGTTGAATTAATGCGCATTAATTATAGAATTTGAAATTTCATCTCATTATTAATTTATCGTTTTATATCTCATTTTTACACAGAATATGCGTCTTTTTCCTTTATTTTATAAAAATTTTCTTTATCCAACAATTCTATTTCAGGATAGTTTTACGTTTAAATATCGATTTAACCAAAGTTTCGGATTTCCAAGGTTTCACTATAATTTTACAATCTACAGCAATTTTCAGTCACATTTATATACTAATCTGAACATTTTAATACATTAATTTTGTGCAGTACCGCTTTCACGAATGCCATCCCCATTGCTAGCCTTAAAATAATTGAGTGTCTCTTGTTTGAGAATTAAGTGCGATTGACGACATTTGGGTTCTAGATCTGGAAGCAATATTCGCCGTAAGGGGAGAGGGTCTTTTTATGGAACCCTACCCTGTATTTAAGCCAGTTTTGGAGAAAACTGCTAAATATTACGAACGCCTTCGCCGACGAGTGCGATTTGGGTTTGAATCTGACACCTTCCTTCTATTAGCTTGCAGATTACAACCTGGAGTCGCTAGATGTATTAAAATTTTTCCAACATTAAATGTACAAAAGCATACTATTTCAATCATAGCATTCAAATTTAATGATCGAGTACTCATTATAGATAACTTATGCTTTAATATAAGCAGTTTCCCAGAATGTTTTCTTACAATTACGTTGACAAAAAATCTTTCAGTAAGACATTTTTCTAATTGCGTTAAAGCTACTTTGTATGTTGAAATGTGATTTGAATTATGTAAAAAAAAAAAAAAAAAAAAAAATGTTTCTCGAAAGGGAAATACATTAATTAAAAATTTCTATGACTTGGTTTTTCGAGATAATGTCCAGGCCTACCTTATCCATTGGGCTAATTGGACTGCAGCCCAAGGGCGCCACATGTTTAAGGGCGTCTTTCACATTTTTTTTTTTTTTTTAATTTTATAATATATATGCATAAAGATGACATTTTTCTGGTCTAACTCAAAATTAATAGATCAACTTTTTTAAATTTTCTATATTAAAATTATTTCAAGTATATTTAAATTGTATTCAACGTTTAAACAAACAAACAGACAGACTAGCCTATTTCCACAAACAATTTCAAATTTTGGTGATATGAGTCACACTTTTAATAAAATCTAACTCTCTTATCCCTTTTTTTTTTTTTTTTTTTTTTTTGGGGGGGGGGGGGGGGAGGGGAATGGAAGGTAAGAGATTCTAAAGGCTGATTGTTTACGCTAATACGTAGACCTGGCTTCCATCGGTGGTCTTTTTATAGAATCCTAGTCTGATTTCACGCGAGATTTAGAGAAAATCAACAAAAATTCTGAATAGTTATCCCCCACTCCCAAGTATGTCTGACACTTACTGTAATTTTTTCATAAATTGATTATAAAAAGTTTCATTAAAATCGGTAAGAAGGTCATATAAAAACAATTGTTTTCTTTCGAACTGTTCTTAGTCACCCCCTTCCCCCTTTCCCGCAGGTATATACTATACTAAATGAATGTTGTACCATATCAATTGAATATCATTCTTTAAATTCATTATTTGAAATTTTTAGTTCCCTATCTTACTATAGGTATGGGGAACTTAAGTAATCGTGAAAATTTTCGACCTCGGTTATTTTACTTTTTTTACACGTTTTCAGGTGTGAGGAATCCGAAAATATCAAAATGGGTATGGTGTCCGTCTGTAGGGTGTCTGTTAGTTTGTTAATCCGTTAGTGTGTTAGTCCGTCAGTGAGTTAGTATGTTAGACTGTGTACATGATATCTCACGAACAATTGATCGCAGAGAGGTCGGACCAGTTTTAAAATATTATTTATGACACTGGAAAGAACGCTATTCATGTGCAACATTCTAATTGAAAAACTTCAGAAGTTATTTGAAATTTAAGATTTCCCTTACATGGGAGAAAAGGGCGAAATTTCACTTAAACGTGCATAAAAAGAAATATTTTTAGAAGAAAATAAATAACATTTTTTCTCTACTTTTAGCAAATTAATTTTCTTACACAGGAAAATTAATATATGATCTATGGTTGTAGGTAGGTAGATAATTAGGTAGGTTGTGTCGATGTCGCACCATTACTGCGCTATGGATAATTGGCGACGGTCTGGGACGTACCCTTACGGATGTTACGGAGACATACCAACACAGTTTTAGTCCTACACGAAGGGGATGGCTCCCCCGCTTCGGTGGCCCCTAGAGGTACAATTTTGATGGGAACATGGAGGATATTGCGGCCACAACATATTTTACGTGCACCAGCTACCATTAGTGTACACGATGGTCTTTGGCCGGCTCGAGAACCGAACCCGCAATCTTCCAATTACGAGCTCGGCGCTCTACCAACTGGGGTACCGTGGTCCGGATCTAAAGTTGTAAAAAAGGAATAAAAAGGCTCATATACTAAAGCTGTAATGCAAAATGGTCTAGATATTGTGAATTTCTTTCTATTAATGTATATATATATATGGCATTGAATATGAGGACTTCCATAATAATTTTCTGCTTTTGTCTTGTTATATGCACGGTTAATATTCCTTTTCAGGGAAAGAAAGCAGCGAATAGGTGGGCAGAGCTCTGCATGTGTTAATAAGTAAAGTGTGTTTGGGGGAGGCGAAGCCTCCCTCGGGGGTTGGTGAGCGGAGCGAGCAGGGGGCAGAGCCCCCTAGTGTATAAAATAAAACTTGTAAGTTCCTAAATTGTTTACTAAAATTCCGATTATACGTCGGCTCATCAAAATATTATTTTATGCCAGTCCAATGGAAGAGGTATATCTTACATTAGTAAACAAATATTTCATGTTATTCTTATTTCTCTTAATCTTTTAAATATTATCTTTTTATATGCATTTAAACATCTTTGGGCCGAGTTTTCATAGAATAAAAACCAACTCATAGAACTTTTTTACCACCTGCAAAAAACGCAAAGGTGTTTCCTATGTTATGTTCAGTGTAAAATGAAGATTCTTTTTAAAATACCGATCATGGACTTTAATGCATCAGAAATATTTTTGCAAGTTCCTCTACACGCATTAGTTGCGATAATTATATCATTTTCAATACAGAATATCGATATGTCATAGAAAACTTGAATTAGGTATATCAGCTCCAAGTCCTTTAATAAGTTTTTTCAGGTGACTTTTTTTCCGCCGTACGAAAATTTAGATACACGTTATAAATCACCATTGCACGAACTATATAGATTGTGGTGACTACAGTACTTATAACTTCTTACTGGGACACAAAGGAAAATTCTTTATCGTTATGGCCTATAAGCTCAAATTATTTAAAGCACATAGCGTCTAAACGCCTTATTCAAATGAACTAAAAATTTATATACATATTATAAGTTACTGTCACGCGATCTGTATTAATTATAGAGAATCTTGCACTGGTAGTTCTTTTTACAAGGACATAACGATTTTTTTTTTTTTTTTTTAAATCATTATGGCTTATGATCTCAAACTTTAAAGTGTGATAGCATATAAATGTCTTATAAGATGAAGCTAAAAATTAAAAAAATAGTGGGGGTATTGCTTGACAACGTTTCTTGATAATACGTATTAAATTTCGAAAATAATAATAGCACCATTTTTTGCTACATCTTATAACGATTTTTTTATTCATCAGGGCGACCGAACTATTTTTCTGTGACTTTTTTACAGTGAAAAATACTGTAAAATACTATAAATACTGTAAAAAACACCCTGTTATATTTTTCTCTTTTGTCTATTTAACGACATCTCTTATTTTACTTTGCTTATACAACCGTTAACCGTCGGAAAGTCGTAAGAAGTCACTCAAGATTTTTACTATTTTTGCGATGATATGTGTGTGCGATCACGATAAGGCCTAAACGCTTTGTTCGAATTCGTTTGCTGAAAGTTGGTACGAACGCAACATAGCATGAACCCTATTGATTTTGGTGAATCTAGAACTTATAGTTTTTTTTTACAAGTACACAAAGAAAAATTCTTTATCATTTTGTCCTATGGCCTAAATGTTTAAAGTGCGATAGCGTCTAAACGCCTTATTTAATTGAGCTGAAACTTTATACACATATTATAGATCAGGAGTGTTCAACCCACGGCCCGCCGTATAGTTTTCTGCATCCCGTGAGGAGACTAGCGATATGTACAGTTTGACAACTTTGGTTAACACATTAAAAATAAATAAATCCGTTCTGACTTTAAAGAAAAAAAAAAAAAAAAATCAACGGTTATGTTAGCAAAAGAATCACACTGTTATAATGAAACCTTATTAAATCCATTATTCATTCTTTTTATTATAGTTATTAAGGTATAATCTTTTTTTTTTTTTTTTTTTTTTTTTGCGTTATTGCTAATTTATGAAGGAAAATAATTTAAATTAATATATTCAGCTCTGAATCTTCACCCTGCTCTCCCTCGAAAAAAGGCATTTCATTATAATTCATGCACTCACAAACATACACATATATGTGTCATGTGTGCATATACGATGCGGCGGCCCGCCTAAATAAAACAGATTTTCTGTGCGGCCGCCAAGTGTTTTGGGTTGGACAGGCCTCTTATTAGATCACCGTCACACGAATTGTATATATTTTGGTAAATTTATCATTCATAAATTTTTTACAGGGACACAACGAAAAATTCTTTTTTATTATTATCTACAGAATCAAATTATTTGAAATGCAATAGAGTAAAAATTAAACAATACAGAAAAATACTGAAACGACCTATTATAATTTTATTTTTGTTTATTTAATGAGTGGTCTTATATACTCTTTAACAAAAAAAGTGACGCACCAGGAAGGAGTAATGCAAATTGGACACAAATTAACATACATACAGGTTTTGATGGAATCAAGCACCAATTCATCATTATCGTCAATCCTACGTGCAACTGGTACTTCAGCGACTTCAAATACCCTTAATAGGCGGCTCAGTGGGGTTGAGCTCAGTACCCGGATCTCTCTTCGACTGAGGACATTTGGAGCATCATAAAAAGGGTCCTACAACCAGCTCGGGATTTTACCAATCTAACGCAACAATTGGACAGAATTTAGCACGGTACTTCACAGGAGCACACCTGCCAACTCTATCAATTAATACCAAGCCGAATAACTGCGTACATAAGGGCCAGAACTGGACCAACGCGTTATTGACTTGTTTACTTTGTGAGGCCCTTTCTCTTGATTAAATCATTCAAATTTTCTAAAGCTGTAATCAATTGTTTTTCTCCACATGCACATCACACCTACCATTTTTTGTCCCATTCGGACGCCCCATTCCACCTCATCTACCAATTTTTGTCCCCATTTTCATCTTCGTGTGTCTTTTTTTTTTTTTTCCCTTTGGGGTAACATGAAATTTAAAAACTCGTTATTAATTTTATTAACCTTTTTCAAATTGATACTATTATTTTAATTTAGTCAAAATACGATTCAAAAGAGAACACATGATAAATCACCTGGTTAAAATATATTATAATCATTTTAAAAGTAAATTTAGCTCTTTGTGTATATAAATAGGAAATAAAGTGCATATAATTTGTAATTAAGCGTATTATAGTGAATCTCAGTAATATCTGTATAGTAAACTTAATTTTTTTTTTTTTTTTTTTTTTTTTTTTTTTGTGTGTGTGTGGTGTCAATAAAAGAAGGTGAAACGTAACTTTTATACGAGGCCTTTCTAAAGGATTCTGATCCATAGTCACGTGAGATTCTGGGAAAGCCACAGAAAATTACATAAGCAGCTAAACCAGCAGTATGACTGACCTGGTTTCGAATCCCACCTTTCCTGTTTACCAGCTTCGTAAGTAGAACTTCACAGCTTTTGGTGGTACCACTTCAAATAACAACCGCACATAAACCGTAGTGTATCCAAATATTTTTATATGCCCCTGTAAATGAATTATAAGTGCAGCACGTACGACTTTTCACAGAGAACATATTATTTTACACGTCAGAAAATTTTAGTTTTATTGGACGATCAATTTATATTTAAATAATTTACAGCACAGACAGACTTACAGACAAACCGAAATCATAAACATTTTGTTTTCTTTCGAACTATCATGAAAGTATTGAAACAAATTCTTTTATTTTGCAAAAATTTTTAACATGATTTTCAGGGTTTGTAAAATACAGAGGGCTTCAAAATATAATTATAATGAAAGATCGCATAAAACACGTTTCCAACAAAAAATATTTCATTGTTTGATTTTAAGATTTACTATAATAATAATAATAATAAAAACCCAATAAACAACAGAAGATCCATACAAACGAAATTATAAAATTTGTTCCACTGTTTACACATTTTGGATTATATATATCTTTCCTGTTTTAACTTATGCTTCAGAAACTTAATTATTAATGAGTAAAATTATACAAAAGCTTCTAACAACACAGAGAAGCATGGAGATATGCATGTTAGGATTCACCTGAAGAGACAGAAAGCGAAACACATGGATTAGGGAGCAAACCAAAGTTACTGATGTCTTTCGTAGAATTAAAAAGTTAAAATGCAGCTAGAATGAGCGCCTTGCCAGAAGAAACGGCGATAGATTGGATCATCGAAGTCCTCTTTTGGATTCCGAGAGATAAGAAAAGATCAGGGGAAAAAAAAAAAAAAAAAAATGTGTCGTTCGAGAGATGAGATTGTGAAGTTAGGAAAAGCGGAATGGAGAAAAATTTCAGGAAACAGGGTAGATTGGGATCACCTAGGGAAGACCTTCATCTTGCAGTGGATTGACAAAGGCTGATATTGATAACATGCTATGTATATAAATATTTTATTTAAAAAAAAAAAAAAAAAAAAAATGGTAGGGAGATGATAGCGTTTGTTGTTTCACGGCATTTCACCGAAATGCTTTTGCCAGGTTCGATCCCAGGTGCGCTCGTCGGCCTAGCCGTTCAGAGTTTTCCGTGGTTTTCTCCGAAACTTGCGTAAATACTGGCTAAGACCCTTTAGAAAGATCCCTCACGGAGGGCACTCCCCCTCAGGCCTAGGATCATGGCCTTACTTCCCAAACACCGTAGTGCTTGGACAAAGAGTTAATCCGTAGAGCACTAATTGAAATATATGAAAAAGAAAAAAAAAAAAAAAATCTGTCAGAGCCAGAATTTAATCTAGTACGACAGGACTTTTTTGTATATTAGAAACGTTTTTTTGTCAATTTTTCCATGTAAAGGCCTGTGATTTGTGATAATTGTGCATGTGCATACTCGTATCAACCCCCGATTGCATACCTTTATTGAAAGAGATAACGTCTATTGTAAGTCAAGTCAACGAGGTGCTTCGAAGTACCCGCATTTGGTCACGGGCCTCTACACAGTGTTGCTAGATTGGGGACGTTTTTTATTCAACTACCACCAATAATTTTGAGAAGTGATATTTGATGTATGTAAAAGACGATTAATCTTCGAAGCGATTAGGCAGCAGTTACAATTAAAAATTGCTGGTGGATATTGAATTAAAAAAGTCCCCAATCTGGCAACACTGGCTCTACAATAGTTTGAAGTTTGGATTAGTTCCCCAAATGAAAAACAATAATTTTAAATTTTTCGATGAATTCTCTTCCACTTTTTGAATTAAAATCTACATTAAAAGCCCCGTCAAGAAATAAACCAAATACATTAAACTCAAATTTATTTATTTATTTAACTGTAAGAACGTGTGAAAAATAGTTTATTCCATAATTTTGAATCCGATTGTCTATAAAAGATTCAATAAATAAAAATGACGCGAAAGTAATATTGAATTATATTCATGATGCTGAAGCATGTAAGAAAAATTGCTAAAAATAATCTGAACCCTCTCTCTCTCTAAATCTAACTTTTGAACGGTTTGAACTTTTTCTCAGATATTGGTGACTTTTGTTTAACTTAATCTTTTTACTAATTATTAATCCAACACATTAAAGTCGATTTTTAAATATGTCAAAGTTTTTACAATTACATACAATAATTATCTTCTCCCTCAATTTAAATAAAAGAAAATTGTTACAGGTTTATTTTTTCCGACATAAAAAGAAATATATATTTATTATTCGCATGCAAATAAATTTATTGTCATGGGATTATTTTAAGAACTAGCCTGTTCTTCCGCAAGCTTCAGAGAAAACCGTAAAAAAAACCCAACAGCTAGATGGACGAAGGCGACTTGGGATTAAACCCGACATCTCCAGCCTACCAGCATCGAGAACAGAACCGTTCGGCCTCGGAAATAGGCTTTTTTTATTGAAAGTCCAAAAAATAGTATTAAGCACCTTCAAATAATTTGTTAAAAGTTATATTGTTAATAAATAAATTATTTTTTTCTTTTTAATTAGAATATTTCACTAAATATTTTAAACTAGTTTTTATATATAAAACCTTTTTACTTTCTCTTACCCATAGGGTCGAGAAAGTATTGTTTTAGGGTTAAATTTTCGAACGTGAGTTTTTGTTATATTTACATGTTCTGACTCTGAGGTCCCCTGAATACGAAAATCATGTTTTTAGAGAATGGTCTGTGTGTCTGCATATCTCAAGAACAAATAGTAGCAGAAATTCCAAACTCGGTAATCTAAATGTGTATCATATAGGGATGCTACACTGAGCTTTTCGTCGAGATGAAGCAAATGGTTCGTGTACAGGGACACTCAAAAGTATTCAAATACATTACGTCTACGGGGGAAATTGCAGGCATCTATAGACTACACTAAACCAAATGAAACGAATATATATTTTGTGTAATAGAGATAGTCAACTGTGAAAAAAAAAATGTGTATGTAGGAACCTCGCCTCCCCCCGTGGGAGGGAAGTCCCCTCTCGAGGGGAGTAAATTTTCATGATGGGTTTCTTTCAAAAGAGCTCGCCAATACCTTTAAAACGAATGGTTCAACCATCGATCTGCGATAATTTAAAATAAAGTTATCAATTTTTTTCATTTTTAACAAAAAAAAAAAAAAAAAAAAAAAAAATGTAATATTGAAAATAAATTCATTATATATATATATATATATATTTAGTGTTATACTAATTCTCTAATATGTAAACCGTGTGCATTATCATGGGAGATAATTTTTTAAAATAATAGTTTTAATAAATTATTTTTAATGAGTGAATTTGTATAGAAAAATATTGAAGAAAATCGTGTGGTGGCCACAACACACTAGTTATTTGTTGTTAGTGGATGTGCTTTACTAATAATATTTTACCATTTCCAAGAAAGCTGTTCGGGAATTGAAATAAATTCCTCATAGAGCTATGGTAAATAATGTATGTTTTAAGCTAAATTTACATCGCTTGTTTTTTGTACATTAATGAAACGGGGGGTTGAGGGGGGCTACCACCCCCCTCACACAGAACTAGTTATCATATAAAACTCTTCCTAAGCCTAATTTGAATTGTTTAACATAGGTTATCATAACAGTATTCGTTATCTTACCTCTTAATCTCCAACCTGCTGTATTTATAGTATTAAATTTCAGAAAAGAGAAAGTAGTGTGAGTGACACACCAGATTATTTTTATGAAAAGTATTTTAAAACAGATTTTTTTAATAAAGACCTGAAACAATAGTACGAGTACTTAGTATATAACTAATTTATTAGAATCAACTAATTTATTAGAAATATATATATATATATATATATATATATTATAAATCACATCAGTTTTTTATTTACTTATTTTTATTTATTTATTTTATTTTTAATCATTCATAGAATTTTTTTTAAATAAAAGTATTTAAAGTTTAAGTATTAAAAATTTTCACTTATGATAAATAAAGTAGTTTTTAATTAGATTTATTTTTATTAAACTAGAGGGTTCTACCCCCAGCTCTCTCCGATGACCAGTCCTCGAGGAAGGCTTCACTTCTCTTGCGGGGCTTTACCCACATAATTGCCGCTTGGCTTTTGATTGAATAGGAATATTGATAATATATAACATAAGACAAAAGCAGAACAATATTATAGAAATCTCCATGTTTGCCATCACGTTGAAATACATAATCTATATAAATAAAAAGAAGTATCTGTGTGTGTGTGCCTATGTGTCTGTTTGCGCTATGGTGTTCACACTACTGATCGCAGAGCTACAAAACTTAGCAGATGGATACCTGAGGCCCTACATGTATGCACCTCACCGAAAATTTTTCGAATTTGAATATTATTAATTTTTTTTTTTTTTTTTCCTATTTTAAATATTGGCTTCTCTGTTTCACCTTTCTAAAATTTATTCTTTCATTTTAATTATCTGCATATCTTAGCAGCGGCAATTAGGTTATTTATTTAATTCTTTCATTTGAAGACGAAATCTTATTATTATTATTATTATTATATTTATTGGAAATGAAATGGTAATGCGGTAAAAAAAAAAGTAAGTATATTAAATTTCTAAATTTAAAAACGTATTTAAAAAAAAAAAAAAATATGTTTATGTATAACTTTTATAACAACTTTTTTCTTCTTCTTCTTCTTTTTTTTTTTTTTTGTAATTAATTCCTTTAAAAAATTTATCATCATTATTATTATTATTTTAAATTTATAGTATTTATCAGAAAAAATAGTTATTTAAGAAAGGATTAAAATAATTAAAATTTGTTTTTTATTCATTTAATTATTTTTAAAAGAAAATCTACTTTTTATTTTATTTATTATGTTGGTCAGAATCATATGGTAATATTGTGTAAAGAGCGAGGGCAATAAAATGTATGCTTCCAAAACTAAAATATTTAATAGATGTTGAGATACAGTCATTTTTAAAATAATAGTTCTTAAATAATAGCAGATCCACCTGTGATCAATAAATACCCAAATTGAAGTGCTCGAGAAAGACCTTTCTGTAGGCAATAGGAACATGGACCCGATGCAGTGTGGGCGAAAAAATAGCTGCTGTAGGCAGTGGGTACCGTACCCGAACTTATGAAGTAAAGTTAGAGCGATTTCAATGTAGGTATTTTTTTTTTTCTCTTTTGTTTTTATTTATAATGTTATATAAAAAATAGTGATTCAATTATTTTGAAAATTCATTTAAATATAGTGACCAGTGAAGCGGGCGTAGCCTGCTATTCTATATAAATAAGGAGAAGTGCCTGCATGTGTATTTGTCTCTACTCTGGTGCTCACACTACTGATTGCAGAGCTATAAAACTTGGCAGATGGGTAACTGGAACTCTGCAGGTGTGCGCCTCATAGAGAATTTTCCAAATTTCAAATATGAATTTTTATAATAATAATAATAATATATTTTTTTTTTTTTTTTTTTTCAGTTTTAAACATTGCCTTCTCTATTTTTTAATTCTTTCATTTCAATCGTCTGTGTATCTTAGCAACGGCTATTGCGCTATTTATTTATTTAATTCATTCATTTAAAGGCAAAATATTTTTTTTTTCTTCTTTTTTTTAATTTATTATAATTATTGCAAATCAAATGATAATAAAGTAGAAAAATTAAGTATATTAACTTTTAAATTTAAAAACTTACTTATAACAGTTGTGTCTATGCATAATTTTTATAGTAAAACAACTTTTTATTTTTCATTTATATATACATATATTAAGACAAAAAGAAAATAGAAAAAAGATTTATTATTTTACAATGTTGAAATTTTGTACTTAACTTATTATGGTATAGGGATATTTAACTGATTGTAAAGGGATTTTTTGTATGACGACCTACGACCATATGAATGCATATACACATACACACATACAATTCTTAAAACCAAATAGAATAAAATATTTCAGTGATTTGATAAATAGTTTTACCCTTCTAATGCACTTTTATAGTTTCCTATAATGTCTGATATTCGTTTGTGTATGGATAAATAAATTATATGTGTGTAAATATTTATTAAATAACATCAGTTTTCCTTTTGTAATTCTTAGTTTTGGTTAACATTCTAATTGAAATTTACTTATTGCTTTGAAGGCTTGATTTTTAAATAAAGAAATAGCACATTTTTTTTTTTTAATTTAGCAAAGAATTTAAATATAAGATTATGCATTTGTGTTAGTCAATTGTCATGTAATTTAGTAAATGATATTCGACAACAGATATATTTTGCTAAATATGATGAATTATTATTATATAACAAAAGATTTATTTTTCTCAGATGAGTGTATAAGGTGAATAAAATCTGAAATTTTGCACCACCTCCTTAAATAAGAAAATTTTTGTATTTAAAAGAAAAAAGAATAAAAAAAGAAAAAAGAAATAAAAAGTGAAACATATGCAAGATGAGTGTATCTTGATTTTTAATACAAGCTTATTGCTACAGAAATTAGAAGCAAGCAATTATAAAATATAAAACAAGGACTTATTTCTTTTTCTGAACTAACCCCCCCCCCCCCCCCAAGAAAATAACTATATTCAGGGGTAACTGGGAATACATAAATCCTGAAATTTAAAATCAAATATCTGAAATAAGGTAAATTACTTGAATGCAATCACCTTTGTATATTTCAATAAATTAAAAAAAAAAAAAAAAAATTACAACACCCTAAATAAATTTATTAGTAAAATAAATAAAAATTTAATGTTAGTATGAAAAGGGAAGAGAAATATACAGGATGGATGACATACATCAAATATTGAAAATATATGAATGTAGATATCTCATGTGTATGGGAAAAAATATATTTAAAAGATGCTTACTTACTATCTCTTTAAAAATTCTTGAACATCTAAACTCAGAAGCAAAAAATATAACCAGCAAAAACACACCTACAAACAGAAAATATTTTATAAATTTTTGTCTGAAGATGTGTTTAGCTAGCATTCATTCTTCTGAAATTTTCCCAGGAACAGGCATCAAACTTCACATCATATTCAGCTTCAGATAGTAGACAGTTTTATAATAGATAAAGAATACTTACATTTACAATGATCTATAAATTTTATCAATTTCAAAATATTGGAACATGATTAAAATATAAATTCAATAAATAAAAACTGAATTTTAAAATAAAAGGGAAGAGACACATACACAATGCATGATGTACATCAAATATTGAAAATATATTATGTAAATATCTCATGTATAAGGAAAAAAATACATTCAAAAGATGCTTACTTACTCTCCTTGAAAATTCTTGAACTAATCAGAAGCAGAAAATACAACCAGCAAAGTCACACCAACAGACAGAAAATATTTTATAAATTTTTGTCTGAAGATGGGATTAGCTAGCATTAATTCTTAAATTTTCCAGGAACAGGCATCAATCTTCACATCATATTCAGCTTCAGATAGTAGACAGTTTTATAATAGATAAAGAATACTTACAATGATCTATAAATTTTATCAATTTCAAAATATTGGAACACGATTAAAATATAAATTCAATAAGTAAAAACTGAATTTTAAAATAAAAGGGAAGAGACACATACACAATGCATGATGTACATCAAATATTGAAAACATATTATGCAAATATCTCATGTATCAGGAAAAAAATACATTCAAAAGATGCTTACTTACTCTCCTTGAAAATTCTTGAACTAATCAGAAGCAGAAAATACAACCAGCAAAGTCACACCAACAGACAGAAAATATTTTATAAATTTTTGTCTGAAGATGGGATTAGCTAGCATTAATTCTTAAATTTTCCAGGAACAGGCATCAATCTTCACATCATATTCAGCTTCAGATAGTAGACAGTTTTATAATAGATAAAGAATACTTACAATGATCTATAAATTTTATCAATTTCGAAATATTGGAACACGATTAAAATATAAATTCAATAAATAAAAACTGAATTTTAAAATAAAAGGGAAGAGACATACACAATGCATGATGTATATCAAATATTGAAAATATATTATGCAAATATCTCATGTATCAGGAAAAAAATACATTCAAAAGATGTTTACTTACTCTCCTTGAAAATTCTTGAACTAATCAGAAGCAGAAAATACAACCAGCAAAGTCACACCAACAGACAGAAAATATTTTATAAATTTTTGTCTGAAGATGGGATTAGCTAGCATTAATTCTTAAATTTTCCAGGAACAGGCATCAATCTTCACATCATATTCAGCTTCAGATAGTAGATAATTTATAATACAGAAATAGTACTTACAACGATCTGATAGACTGGTATTGGAACTCAAAAAGAAAATAAAAGGCAAAAAGTGAAAAAATTCATATTAGCAGCCAATAGTTAACAATAACTATTTCATTAGTGGCTTTGTTTTTTAAGGTAAAATTTCTAAATAAAGGTCGGTAATATTAAGAGAAAATAAAAACAAAGTAAAATTATTTAGTCAGTAATAAACAAATCAATTGTGTACAAAAAATGGAATAACTTTCTTTTATAGTTAAATTAAGATTGTATACAGAGTAATGGGGGGGGGGAGGGCTTGAAAATATGTTTTATAACCCTCTTAAGTGGCCCTGTGGCTAGTGGCTACTGAAAATTTCTGTTACTAAGTTTGGGCAGCAATTACACGAAAAGGAGTCAAATGATTCACATCATTTTAAAAATTTTCTGGCAAGCATATAATTACAAGTCATCAAGGGTGATTCTGATTAAATCAATTTTCTGAACTACATATACAATTTTCTGAAACATTTGGCAAGCTATTTTCATTAATATATATATTTTATTTATTTTTTCCCAGATAGAAATCACCCCTGCAATTAACTTTATTTAACATTCTCTTTTCAATGTGGAAAAAAAAAAATTACATAACAATTACATGCTACAACCACAAATGAAAATTATAACTTAATTTAATTTAAAATATTAAAAAAAATTTACTTTGACTGATATTATATCTAAAATCGTGAAAGATTTTCTCTTTCTTTCATAAGTAATTAAAGTTAATTCTATACAACAATTACATATATGCCATTAATAAAAATAAAACCAAAGTAGTTTTACCACATGCTTTATTATTGTGAAATAAAATTTTTAATGACTAAGATTCTTCTTATGCATAATTAAAGATAATATGCAACAAGTAACTATATTCATAGTATTAATATAAAAAAGAATATGCAACGAGTAATTATGTTTCAGAGTAGTCATAATAAAAGCATGCTTCTTTAATGTTAAAATCATGTTTACTTTAGCAACACAACATACAAATGTTAAAGTTGTACCATTTTCTAAAGTAATTAAAACTAATTTCATGCATACATATAAATAACATGTGCAAACACATCCCTACATTACGTGTTATTTGCAAAATACTAAAAAGTATTAAAAAGCATGCTTCTTTAATGTTAAAATCATGTTTACTTTAGCAACACAACATACAAATGTTAAAGTTGTACCATTTTCTAAAGTAATTAAAACTAATTTCATGCATACATATAAATAACATGTGCAAACACATCCCTACATTACGTGTTATTTGCAAAATACTAAAAAGTATTAAAAATACATCAAAAAACGGAATACAGTGAAACTACAGTAATATTGAATAATGTTAATTAAAATTCTTACCTGAAACAAATAATATTTCCAAGAGCAACTGTACAGTATAGCTATAGCACAAGCAAATGCTGGAGAGCGAAATATAAGCACTCACCACACACCAACGACCCACCCAGCAATGAATCCTGATATCTATCACGCCAAGCTGACAGCTGGCGCCGTCACAGAATATAATTCGCCAAACGAGAAACGAACAGGAAATACGGATGACGTAGGTGTAAATCACTTCCGCTTAAAGTTTCCTGTATTCTGTAAAACTCAGTCAAATCAGCCTGCTGAAAAAAAAGAAAGAAAATTTGCGTAACAGAGTAACTTCTCTTGTTTCCACTTGAAAAATCTTGCTCTCATTTCATGACTTAATTAGAGACCCTAGCTAGAGAGAGGCTGGACACTGAACAAAAATGGGGGACGTTCGTTCGTCATCTTTCTTTGAAACTTTTATAAAAATTTTTGGAAAAAGGTTTTATACATCTTCAGACAGCCATGCAGTGAGTTATTCAAAATATTATAAAATTAATGCGGGGTACGATGAACATATTGATGTTTTTTCGATTTGGAAAAAACGGTTGGTGTCTTATAATTTTGTCCATTATGTTTTTAAGTTTTTTCATTAAACTGTGTGAAAATATCATTATTATAAAATAATTATGTATGATAACAGAATAAATTTATGTTTTTGACGTATTTGATAAAATATTTTTAAGCTCTGAATCTTTTCTTTTACTATTTGTTAAATTAGATAGGTGACTTATAATTATGTCCACCAATGTAACAATGGTTTAACATTGTAATCTGAAAGAATTAAATGTAAAAGAAATATTCAATAAATAATAATTCCATTTAATTTTCTTATTCGCGAGTGTAATGACCGATAGATGGCGTCGTTCTTTTGGGGGGGTGGAAGCGATAGTACTGCTTCTTTCTTGTTTACGTTGCACTGTTGCATACGATCAAAACATATGTTTCTAAAATCTTAATTAATTTTATTACTTATTAGCAAATATGAACGAGAAATTAAAGATTTCGACTATTTTTGATTTTCTGGGTGCCAAAGCAACAAATAATTGTATGAAAAAAGCCGAATCAATCTTGGTCCTCTAAGCGATTAATTACGTGTGGTAAGAAGAATGCTAATGCTAGCTGTGATACAGAAATAGAAGTCATCAGATCTTGCATGCAGATTTCTTCATCAAAAAGAAATTCACACAGCATTTCAGGATTATTTTACAAAGAGAAAGAAGAATGGGAAATAAAAAAACATCTCTTCATGCAAGGCTGGAGCAAGTCAACTTTGCAAGCATTAAGCATTGTGTTGCTGTGTTACTATACTGCAATGAGTAAGTGAAATGTTTTTTTTTTTCAAGTAACTTTAAAATCAACGTAAGATCTTCCCGTATTGTTACAAATTGAGAATTTTTTACCTTTCCCCCAAATATGATCATTAAATTTTATTAATTAAAATAATTTTTATTTTTCCCGTGTTACTTATTTGAAACGAGATTTTATGCGATTAGCATTTTTTTTTTTTTTTTTAATGTGCTATCTTTATGAAATGCAACTTTAGGATTTTTCATATGGTATTTGTAATAACACTGTTGTACTTATCGAAATATATATATATATATATATATATAATGAAAATACACTAAAATGACATTTCAGATATGATTCTGTTCAGGTAATTTACATGAAATCATCTTTCAATATCCGAGTATCGGTTTTTCTGACAGTCATGTAAAATTGATATTTTATTTTATGAATTCTTGAACAACCCTGAATAACCATACTTGAAAAAGATAAACTATATTTTTGTATACCCCAACTGTTATTTAATGTATATTAGTTTGCTTTATAGATCTGCAAGTAATGCTAATAAAGGCAAATAGCCTGGTGAGCATCCTTTGTGTGTAGTTTTTTTGTTTCTAAGACACCCACTAAAGGTTGCTCTCCCTGGCTTAGTTTTTAATTTGCAAATGAGCATCCTATTTACTTTGTCTGAGAAGTTGACTTGCAAGAATCAGTAAAGTCCATTGTCCATTCCAATTGATGCTGCAGTGAAGCAAGATCTGATTTAGATGAGGCACTGCATTCTCCACTTAATAGCTGATGCACCTAATTGTTCTGAGTAAGTAGAGCAGCATTCATTTTTTAAGAAGTTGAACATATATAAATATATTAATTTTATTTATAGTGTGTATTAATTAATTTTAATTGAATGGGTGATTAATTATCTTAAAACTTAATCTTGTTCATTAATCATTACATTTTAAAGTTTCTTCACAGTTTTGTGGGATGAATAGGCTTTTAAGTTCAGGGAAGTTTGCTGATTATGAAAATCAGCCACTTATTAAAATCACTTTGACTCGGAAAAAGTATTCTTTTTTTTTTTTTTTTTAAACAGCAAGTCCTGTATATATTTTTTAGTTTAAAAAAAGAAAAGTATTAAAGAATAGTTTTTTCAATATTTTGGCACAATTTTAATCAACTAATTTGCTGTTTAAAAATTTATCGTTTTTTTATTATTATTATTCTTAATATGGCATACACAAATTTTTAATTTCTACACGGATTTTTTTTTTTTTTTTTTCAAATTAAATTTTTAAAACGTTGGCATGTCTGATACTGTACTGTACCATACTATAGATAAAACATAATTCTTTATATTAACATATTTTTCTTTCTGAACACTATAGTGAGGAAAGTATTGTAATCATTTTAAAAATCAGAGTTTCAGATTTTGGTGTTTCTACACGTTTTAAGGTCCCCTGAATTCATGTTTACTTTTTTTACGACATGTGTTTTCATGTATGAGAACATGACAGTATCTAAACGCTTTGTTTGAATGAGCTGAAAGTTGGTATCTATGTTATAAGTCACCATAACACAAATTTCATTCATATTGGTAAATAGCAAGGCCTTATAATTTTTTATACAGGAACACAAAGAATAACTATTTATTACTGTGGCTTATAAGCTCATATTAAAAATGTGATAATATCTAAACAGCTCATCCAGTCAGCTGAAAATTTGTGTACATAATACCAGGGTTGCTGATTTTTTTTTTTCTTTAATTGATTTTTATGATTTAAATCAGATTTTTTTTTTTTATCAAGATTTATTTGATTTTGATGATTTTTATCATGCATTCATACATTATTGTACAACAATTGTATTTTATTATGTGTATGTGTGTGTATATTCATAATAAAAATGTAAATAATATTATATTCCATAGAAAAAATCTATGTAGACATTTATTACCAATGTTTTTATTCAACATAGTATCTTTATAATAAGTTAAGTAATTTAATAACAATCATAAATGCAGTAGTATGAGCCACTCAATTTAAGACTTTGGCTTTGTAACTACAGTAACATATTGAAATAAAGTAAAATCTTACCCATGGTATTGAACACATGACATAATTTTGGAAAAGGATAGTTTAATAGGAAAAATCACATATAACTGAAGCAATGTATTAAGAGAAAGAAATTTTTACTCATAGTTTCTAATGAAAAATTAAATAAGGAATTAGGGGGGGGGGGAGATTGTAAAAAATTCTTACTGGGATTTAACAAATATAATTTGAATCAAGAACATTTTTCACACTTGACCCATTAACAAAATTCATATTTTCATTACCATCTTAATACTTTCACTTATTCTTTTACCTTTTTTTACATTTAGTGGATATCTACAATTCATTAAAGAAGCAGTGATAGCAGCCTCGAACTGTATTTAACTGATTACTCAGTGACAGAAAATTTTGTAGATGTCTGCGACAGGTTTTTAAAATTTCATAATCTGTCTGCGAAATTTGCATGTAGTCAGGGGTGAAAATGGCTTACACTAAAAAAGCCTGAAAGATGATAGCAGCAATCTGGGAGGAGGGGGGGGGGGGGGCTTAACAACAGTGGTGATCTCTTGCAACAATAAACAATACGATTTTACTACAGAACAATATAGTATAAACAATTACAGCTAATAAAATGCCGCGTATATTTTTGGGAGTTTCTTGGAATGATTTCTGCTTTTTAGAGACAGTTTATAGCATCAAAGAGATTTTTATGTGTCTACTATTATTATTTCACTAGCCGCCTTCGGCGACCAGCTGGTTCACAATCCTTGAAAAATCCGACTTTACAAAACTCCTGCTCGGTGGTGCCTTTTACCTGTTTCAGGTCTGTTTCAACAGCTTATTGACATATAGTGAAAATAGGTTTATTGAAAAATTTAATCGCAGTAAATTCCCGCTTGGTAGCGCCTTCTACCAGTTTCAATATCTGAAACAGCCTGTTCACTCACCAGGTTATGATTTTTCAAATTTCTGACTTTTGCAAAGTCCCGTTCGGTGGCGCCTTATCCCCATTTTAGAACTTACAACACCTTCCTTACCCATTAGAATTTAAAATATTACAGTGCCATCTGGCAGTAAAAATGTCTGTAATTTACTGTTCGATTCTAAATCAACAAAGCTTTCAAATACGCATTACTTATGAAATTATTTTAATTAGTAACCGAGATACAAAAGAAAATCTAATCAGGAGACCTCAAAATGTGTAAATAAGGTGGAATCTCAAATTCTACTTTCGATAATATAAAAACTTTAAAATATCTTTTGAATGATGTATTAATTAAAAATAATTTAATCATAATTTGAAATACGTGTATTAGAATACAATTTAATTTGCAATTAAAATGTAAATTTTTACTTTCTCTTACCCATAAGGTAGAGAAAGTATTATTTTTGGGTCAAATTTTCGAACACAAGTTTTTGTTATATTTACATGTTCCAAAGTCCCCTGAATACGAAAATCATGTTTTTAGCAAATGGTCTGTGTGTGTGTCTGTCTGTTATCAGCATATCTCAAAAACAAATTATGGCAGAGAGTTCAAACTTGGTATTCTAAATGTGAATCATATAGGGATGAAACAGTAAGCTTTTCGTTAAGATCAAGCAAATGGTTCGTGTACAGGGACAATCAAGAAAATTCTAATGCATTACGTCTATGGGGGAAATTGCAGGTAAGTAGAATTTAACATCTATAGACTGCACTAAACCAAATGAAACGAATATATATTTTTTGTAATAGAGATAGTCAACTGGTAAAAAAAATTGTGTATGTAGGAGCCTCGCCTGCCCCCCCTACCTCGAGGGGAGTAAATTTTCATGATGGGTATCTTTCAAAAGAGCTTGACAATACCTTTAAAATGAATAGTTGAACCATCAATCTGTGATAATTTAAAACAAAGTTATAGATTTTTTTTCTTTTAACAAAAAAAAAAAAAAAAAACCTTAGAAAAAAAATCGTATTATTATTTTTTAATACTGAGATTAAAATGGACTTTTTTTGGATATTTGGTGTTACACTATTTCTCTAATATGGAAATAGTCTGCATTATCATAAAAGATAATTTTTTAAAATTATTTTAATAAATTATTTTTTAAAAACTGAATTATGTTTTAATAACCAAATTAAATTCTATATAAATGTAGGTGCATTAATGAAACGGGGGCTACCGCCCCCCTCACACAGAACTGATTATCATATAAAACTCTCCCGAAGACTAATTTGAATTGTTTAACATAGGTTTACATAACATCGTTATCTTACCTCTTAATCTCCAACCTGTATTTATAGTATTAAATTTCAGGGTAAGAAAAAGTCGTGTGAGTGACACACCAGATTATGTTTATATATATATTTTTTTAAATATAAATGTATTCATGTTTTAAATTTTGTGTTTGTATTTATTATTTAAATATAATAAAGATATAAAACTTAATTTTTTTATCCTGTTGTGATTCCAATAAAAAATTTAAATATTATGCAAGAGTACATTATTTTGGCAACTAAGAAAAAATAATTAGGTGCCACTGATGCCTGACTTTCACATTCTAATTTCTAACCCTGCTTATAATGCATCTGTGTTCTACACCATTGAGTTCAGCGTCAATTGAAGAGAAACTTTTCCAGTTTCATAAAGTGATTCTAAATTAAGAAAGACATCGTGCAGAAGTGTGTTTTGGGCGATATTTAATCTAGTATGCTCCTTCTATTTGGTGCATAGTACCAAATAGAGTACTTTTCTTAACCTGGCACTTTTAATTACTTTGATAAGATGACAAATTTTTAACTGGACGAAATATCTTTGGAGTATTCAGCTATTCAGCACACATTAACACCTTTCCTTACGTGGTGAACACCGCGAGAATTAAAATTGAGAAAAACTTTAATACCAGCAATAATTTTTCTTTTATTATATGGAGATACATTTTCATACCACTTAGGGTATCTCTGTCATCCAAGATAAGAAGAGAGAGAGAATTTTTCACCCTTACTCAAACATAAAATGAGATTTCTAAAAAAAATTGCAAGAACAGAAAAATACTTAAATTCTATTCTAGAATTTAAGTTTTTTTCGCTAGTTTACATTATTCTAATGTAAATTGCTAATGATGTCCAAATTTTCAGCTCACTGGTATAACTCAGTATAGTTGTATTTAATTACTTAAACATGTCAATTGTTTTCGCTGCTGATCGCTGAAATACTATTGCACTGCAAATTGATGAAATTTTCTTTTTAAATGGTCAATAAAAAATTACTTACCTAATTCCAGTTTGTTTTTTTTTCCTGCGTTTCATTGTAGAAATATAAATTTTTACAGCTGTTCAGCAAAATATGAATTTTCTTATTTTTTTTTTTTTTAATTGTTAAAATGTGAAAAGTTAAGGGTTTTTCATTTTTATGAATAACATGTTTTCTGATCAAAAATTTCAATTGATTGGCCCAAAAAGAGTGCATGAATTTCTTACAATGTTTAAAATAAAGAAAATTCCACTTTAGTGGGTACCCTGCCACCATTTAAAAAACAAAACAAACAACAACAAAAAAGTATAATATGTATGCAGTTAATGACAGAAAAGCTAATTTTGCTTTTATGCATTTTTTTTTCTCCCAAAAAACAATCCTTTACCTAGATTTTTTTTGTGTATTTACTGAAGTATATACAGTTAGCAGCGAAATGACTGAAGCACATATCCATACTTTTTATATTTTTATTTAGTCTGATTGCTAGTTTTTATCATAAACTTACTTTTTTATAAACAGTATAGGACTAAGATCATGACTCGACAAATATTTACTTAATAAAACAATATTAGGTGCACGTCTTTTAAGTAGGAATTATTGTTAGCACTTTAAAAATTTTGCTGCTGACTGTATTACATACTTAAAGTCAAAAATTTTCAAACGATTTTAAAAAATGTGAAAATTTTCATCAAGATACAATTGAGCGTGGTTTTATTAGGGTTTCTTCAAAGAAAACTGCTTAAGGTTTTATGGTTGAATCAAAAACCCTTGTACAAATAATGGTTTTACTTATTAAATACAATAAAGAGTCAAAAGTTCATCTTCAAAAAAATTTTATTACAATAATTTACAAAAGAAGTTTTTACAAGGAAATCTTTTCTAGCTGTGTCTTAACTATTTTTATAATATTAAGACAGCAGTTAATAAAGTCAGTCTTCCAAGATAAGTCTTATTAGTAATTTAAAAAAAAAAAAAAAATTACATGCATATGTAAGTAAAAAATTATGACGTTAAAAAGAAAAAAAAAAGGGGGGGGGGGGCAGATACAAATGCTTACAAAAATAATTTCACATTTAAAATATTGTAAATATGAAAAAAAGATAATTTTATTTTTAAATGAAACAAGTAGAAACATATGAAGATGACATACATGTAGCTAAAAGGTTTAGGCATCTCTTCTAATAGCAGATTTACAATTCCGTAAATACGACAATAAGTACTTTTTATGTTATAACACTGCTTTCTGTTGAACTGCTATAAAAAGACCCACTCTGTTCGCATGACAAACGGTCATGTCTTCTTTCAACCCAAAATAATTGTTGTCAGTTCCTGCATTTTATGGTGCTTATTACTTTTAAATAACAGTTCTGCTCTCAAAACTCTGTTCAGATTCGGAACAGCAGACATCTCCTTTACTTCCATTGTTTCTTCATCAGAATAATCTATTAATTTGCTTCCAGATGAAACAGCTTTTTTTCTGGAAAGAAAAATTTCTTGTTGTCAAATATTAAATAGAAGACATTATGAAAATAAATAATTATATGATAAAAAAAAAAAAATAAAAAAATAAAAAAAACGTGTGGCACTCGGGGACTGCCGCGGTAAAGCTATTGCATAGCATTTTTTATCAACTTATGCAATTATAATTATTTATTTATTTTATTTATGCAGTATTTTTTTTTCTTTGATATTAATTCAAGTTCCGGGGGAGGGGACTCATGTCAAAGTTGTGCCTTGAGGGCACTCATGTCAAAGTTGTGCCTTGTGGGGGGGACTCATGCCAAAGTTGTGCCTTGGGGGGACTCATGCCAAAGTTGTGCCTTGGGGGGACTGATGTCAAAGTTGTGACTTGGGAGGACTCATGTCAAAGTTGTGCCTTTTGGGGGACTCATGTCAAAGTTGTGCCTTGGGGGGGACTCATGTCAAAGTTGTGCCTTGGGGGGACTCATGTCAAAGTTGTACCTTGGGGGGGGGGACTCATGTCAAAGTTGTGCCTTGGGGGGACTCATGTCAAAGTTGGGCCTGTGGGGGACTCATGTCAATGTTGTGCCTTCGGGGGGACTGATGTCAAAGTTGTGCCTTGGGAAGACTCATGTCAAAGTTGTGCCTTTTGGGGGACTCATGTCAAAGTTGTGCCTTGGGAAGGGAACATGTCATAATTGTGCCTCTCATGTTAAAGTTGTGCCTTGGGGGGGATTTTAATAAATGCACTTTGTTTATTCATATTTAAAACACTTTATACACAAATTTTACGCGTACAGCTATTCACAGTTGTACATAGATGATAGATACCTATACACCTATATAATTTCTCACAAACAGCTGCTTACGTATTCGTCCGATTTCGGAGCAGCTCGTCTGGATCCGTGCGAGCTTCGTACAGTCGTACCATATACATACACGTTAAGGTTCAACTAGTCGCGGGCTCGAACTCATTCGTGGACGCGGCCAAAAAGCACGCTGTCTCACTAGCATTGTGTCTAAAAGAGATAGAATCAGTTATGAACAGTTAGCAGCTAGTCTACACGCATACGTCTAGTCGCACGCACAGAAACACCGTGCCGAAGTCTGCCGAACTGTGTTAGGTTTATTTTCGTTACGGAATTTCTTGATTCGGTCGCCGCGCTCAAAGCCCGCGATAAAAGCTATGCAATAGCTTAAAAAATATATATATATATATATATATATATATATATATATTATAGTTTAAAAAAATTAAAGAACACGCTTTTATAGAAATGTGAACTAAAAAGCACAAAATATCTATCTTAGTATTAAGATTCAGGGTAAGAGAAAATCGTGTGAGTGATACACCGTAATATTTACATACATTTAAATCTTTAATTAAAATAACTTAGAATTAACAAAAAACATTTTTAAAAAATTTCCCCTGACGGGGATCGAACACTGGACCTTTAGGTTCGTAGCGCGGCGCCTTACCTCTACGCCATATCGTTTACGAAGGGGAAGTATTTTTTTTAACCGACTTCAAAAAATTGTATGAAATGAAACTAAATTGCGCCAAAAAGTATAAAATAATTTCCTTCGCCAAACAACCTATAACACTACAATTAATTATAACTTTTGAAGTCGGCGCAAAATTAAATAAAAATTGATACCTTTATTCAATACAAAAATCGAATCCTATTCAAACTACACATCTCACATTGTCACCTGCAAAACGCAGCCGAAAACTATTTTGATTCAAGAAAACAAATAAGATTTTGTAAGCAGCAAAAGTTGGCGAAGATGCTGGTATCTGACGTCCTTGGTGAAAGAAAAATCGCAAAATTATCTGGCAAACATATTTAATTTCTTTGGGATATCATGATTAATTTGATAAGGTATATTAAGAGAGTAATCAAGAATATGAAACAATACTTCGTACAAAATGTATTATGAAAATATACATCTTGCGTGTATATTTTTGCAATACGTTTTCAACGCCAAATCCAAAAGCCACCAAAGTTATCAAAGTTATACCAAATTTGCAAAGAAAACTCTAACTTCGTAGAAACATAAATTCTGCATTGTGAAAAATGTCCACTGTTCTGTGTAGATGCTACCAATGGACCAATTGTATACAGTGAATACAATAATAAAGGAAACATGAAAATGGATCATTCGAGACGACAGCATTTGTTGCTACCGATCTAAAAACAAACCTTTAAAAACTAATTAAATTTTATTTAATTTTGCGCCGACTTCAAAAGTTATGATTAATTGTAGTGTTATAGGTTGTTTGGCGAATGAAATTATTTTATACTTTTTGGCGCAATTTAGTTTCATTTCATACAATTTTTTTTTAATAGTAGTTGCTTTTTGGAGTCGGTTCTATTTTTTTACAAAAAGATTTTATTTCACAATATAATTTTTTTGTTTGCTCCCAGAGAAGTTACAAACAAACAAACAAACAAACATACATACATACAGGTGAAGCTAATAAAAGCGTGTTAAAAAATACTGCATTTGTGATAATAATAAAATGTATGCATATAGAGTACTCACTCATTTTCTTTCACTATTTTTTCATCACTTTCTTCATTAATAAATGCACTTTGTTTATTCATATTAAAAACACTTTATACACAAATAAATGCACTTTGTTTATTCATATTAAAGACACTTTATACACAAATTGTACGCGTACAGCTATTCACTGTTGCACATAAATGATACATACCTATACACCTATATACTTTCTCACAAACAGCTGCTTACGTATTCGTCCGATTTCGGAGCAGCTCGTCTCGATTCGTGCGAGCTTCGTACAGCCGAAGTCTGCCGAACTGTGTTAGGTTTTTTTTTCGTTACGGAATTTTCTGATTCGGTCGCCGCGCTCAAAGCCCGCGATAAAAGCTATACAATAGCTTAAAAACTTTTTATATACCATGCTTTTAAGTTTTCTGATGAATCATTAATAGAATACATGAGGATAAAAAAAATATATATAAGCAATATTTAAGCTTGCGGACAAAAGTTGATAGGCACTGATTTATGTCATGATTCAACTACAGATAAATTCATATGTAATTATATACAGTAATTTCAGAGGTTGGACAGAATTTTTGTCACATAAAAACAGATATTTTTTTGAATTGATCAAACCAAGTTCTGGACTTCTTAAAATGTGTAAATCCATCGAAAACCAGAAGTTGAAAATTTTTATGAAGTCAATACTTTCTTTTGAGACATTTATAAGAAAACATTAAAAAAAAAAAAAAAAAAAAACTAAAAGCTTTAAGCTAGTATGTTATGGCTATCACAAAACTTTCTTCCATATCACTCTATATAACAATGCTACATGCTGTTTAACGTGCACAGAAGAAACTTAATCATAGCTTCTCACAATAAAGATTTTAGATATAGAGTTTAGTGCAATTTTAATCAAAAGATTTTGAGATGTAGCCCTGTGGAGAATCATAGAAGGTGAGGAACAGCTGCAACACCTGTTGGTCGATATACACCAAAATTTAAGACAGCTCTCGCTCTCATATTATTTATCTTGCATATCAAGTTAAGTGCAGTTAAATATTATAAATGCAATTTAGCCTATTTATGCATGCAATTCAGCCTTTCTATTCACAGAGTAAATTGCAGCATAGTATAGCCACCTATTGACCGGCATGCACCAAATTTTGTGCAATTATACACAAATGAATCTGAGATATAACTTTCCCAATCACGGGAAAACTGCAGCATAGCAGCACCACCTATTGGCTGATATGCACAGAAATTAAATAAACGTGTTTCATAATAGCCCTGTGACATATTTTTTTTCAATTATACACAGTAGAAGCTGAGATATAGTCTTCCTTTAAATAGAAGAAATCACAGTATAGCAGCACCACCTGTTAAGTGATTTGCACAAAAAGTTCATGGACACTTTTTTTTCTTTTTTACGGTGTAACTATGTATAAATTTATATGAAATTCTGTGCTTTAACTCTTGAGCTAGAGCTGCTACACAAAATTTTTGTCACACAGGCATTTTCTAAAAATGGTCAAATTGTGTTCTGGTTCCCCCAAAATGCGTAAATCCACTGAAAACTGGAAGTTGAAAATTTTTACGAATCTAATACTTCCCTCTATTTAACATAGAAGAAAATAATAATTCAAAATGAATTTATGTTTTTTTTCTTTGTATAAATTTTTCTTATTTTATATTTTTATATTCTTTACAGATAAGAAAGAAAAGTTTATATTATTTATTAAAATTCTTTAATTAAAAGTTAAGTTTTTCCAATGTTCAAAATCAAAAACTTTAAATAATTGAACATTTAAAAAAATATTTTTTTCTTCTCCTTTAACAATCTGAAAGTCAAAGTACAGACTTTCTGAAAACTTAAATATGTACTTTTATTTGAAGTAATTTTAATTTTGGGGAATATATCTATGCAATGTAATCGGAATTCTTAATTCAGGTGCTTTAGCAAGATATTCTATTAAAAGCGTAAATTTATATAGTTTTTTTTTTTTTTTTTTTTTAATGCAAATTGAATAGGTAGATGGCGAAGGCAATGTAGATGCTCTGCTAGTATAAATATATGGTCACAAAAACAAGAACTTTTTTATGTATGAAAAAGTGGGTTGTAAATAAACAGGCAGGTTCTAGTCAATAAATGCGCATTATTTGACTCATTTTCGAAACAATCTAACAACTTTTATTTCCAATACTAACAATATTACTAAACAATCTAACAACATGTTAAACAAAAGTCATAAAAACAGAGTTATATGCACTGCACAGATTGAATATCATTTGTTTAGGAACAGCTCTTTTTATTGTTATGGAAAAGATTAGGGGGAAAGCTACAGATCACTCTGGAAAAACCTAGCTAACTCTCTATAAAATTAAAATAGGGCTTCTATATTTCTTAGACCTGAAGCTACTTTTGGCTAAATTTGTTTGCTAAAGAGGCTAATTTAAAATTTCACAAAGGCTTACTTTTTTTCTTCTTTTTTTTTTTAAAAAAAAAAAGAAAAAAAAAAAAAAACCTTTATGCTACAACGTATCTAAAAAAAAAAAAAAAAATAATAATAATAATTGTCGCAAAATTTTCATTTGATGTGAGTTTAAGCCTGAATATTCTGCTTCGGATATCTGGCTTGAAATTGCCGGATATCTGTATCTGGAGTGCTGATATCCGGTACCCCGTCGGATATTTAAAACTCAGCCGGATAGTTACCGGATATCCGTTTCATCCCTAATTATAACTAATATTTTAATGGCTAATTTTACCATGTTTTTATTAACTTCTATTCTTGTTTGTTTGTGTGTTTGTCTGGTACAAATTTTGCAATCTATTATTAACTAACTTCCCCATTAGCTAGACATTTGAAACTTTCACAGTAGCTCAGAACCCAATGACAACACAATACTTCGAAGACAGATTTTCGAATAGTTTTTTTTTAATTAATTAAAATATGAAAATAATAAGCTCCTAATAGCAATAAAAATAGCCATTAAAATATTAGCTATAATTTAATTGTTGCTAAAAAAAAAAAATTATGAGTTTTTCGACATAAAAATAAATACATTTAATTCAACATGAACGTTAAAAAATTATAAAAAGTTAAATTATGCATCTCACAAAAATTGACGTCATTTTATTTTTAAAACCAATTTTTTTTTCATTATTATTATTAGTTTACTGAGCTGAGCCCGCATGTTTAAATATTGCTTATATATTATTTTTTATCCTCGCATATTTTATTAATGATTCATCAGAAAATTTAAAAACAGGGTATATAAAAAGTTTTTTTTTTTTTTTTAAATCTTATAATTATTATTGCTATTAGGAGCTTATTTTCATATTTTAATTAATTAAAGGAAAACTATTTGAAATATTGTGTTGTCACCGGGTTCTGGGCTATGCTAAAAGTTTCAAATGTCTAGCTAGTAGGGAAGTTGGTTAAAAATAGGTTGTAAGATTTGTACCGGACAAGCAAACAAGAATAGAAGTTAATAAAAACATGATAATAAAGCACATGCAACATATTGACACATTATGATTAATTTTATAGATGGACAAAAGACAAATATATACTATATTAATTCATAATTAATCCTAAGCATTATTGGAAAGTGTTAAAACTGCTTAACACGTCTATAAATTCAATTTCTAATTACAGCCCTTATATGCCTGAATATTTTAGTGCAACCTTGTAAATCTGGTTTAACATACCATATTCCATACAGACATATATATTTAACGTATTAACAATAAATATAGATTTCATTATTTTGCAACTAGAAAGTTATTTAAATATGATTTAACGTATCTAATTTTATGTGGCTCTGTAAATCTTAATGCTAATTATATTAAACAAAGCACTTTTTGTGCATAGTAATAAATATCAATTTCACTAATATTTATGCAAATTAAAGGTATTAAGATGTCAGTTTTAAGAAATTTCATTAATATTTACAAGAGTTAAAGTGTGGACAGGCAGAATAACTTTTGAAGTTATAAACCCTTTTCAATTTTTTGGATGGTGTTAAAAAACAGCATAAAACAAAAGCATTATCCGAAAACAATTTAATGGGATAAAATACAGAATGATATAGTTTCGAGACTGTCACTTTTTGTACATACAATCAGATTCTTTAGAATAAAATCACAGCTTAAGATAAAATTGCAGTGAATGACTCATTCAACAATCGACAATCAACTCGAACAATCTCGAACAATCAACTTTTCCAAATACATATACTGAAAACTTAAATTTCTTTGGACAGCCTCTCATTCAGGGCGTGGCTTGGGGGTAGGGGTAACCGAGCAGTGAACCAGGAAGGTTAATAATTACAAAATGCAGCTGAAATTAATGTCTACTAAAATTAGCTGCCAGATAAAAGTTAAAGATTTAAGGCAATTATATATATTCTTCATTGGATCAATAAAATAAGAATATTAAAAAAAATATTAAAATAAATTTTAAAAAATTAAGTTTAAAAATCCTACTAAAGTCTGAGGAATGTCATCCCTGACCTTACCATCTGATCTAAGTGATCAGCTAATTTTATAAACCAGATAATGGATAAGTATGACTTAAAGTAGAAATTTATTGAATAAATATTAGATGTGGAACTGAAAAAAGCGTTTTACGCCATAGAGGAGAGAGACAGGTATCTAATTCATTTAATGCATTTTACATTTCTAACAACACTATCACTATCTCTTGGAATAGAATGAATTTTATTAAATACATAGTACAAAGAAATTTGTTAGTAGAAAGAAGTCATAAACAAATATTTGATATTATGTTTGCAATTGTGGGTGAATATTTAATTTTGAAAAATACTTCTGTGACACACAAACACAACAAAGAAATATAAGCAATAATGAAAAACATTAAACAGTTAACTGCATGAAAATAATTACCTACTTATTTCTTCATATCATGCCAATCTTTTCCCAGATTTGATTTGTTTTCTTTGGATATTTTCAGATTAATAAGTTGAACTTTTAGGTAGACAGAGACTTGGTAGAGCTGATGATTTCAATTGTGGTCATACATTTTTCTGCTGAAAACAGAAAAACAGCCAGCTTAAAAGATTGCTTTAGATTCTTTCAACAATGCATGTACAGTAAAGTCCTTTTTCCCAAAACTGCATTTCAACTATTTTCATATTAAATTCATTAGAAAGTTTAATATTATTGTTAATAATAAACTTATGTTAATATTCTGAACAGAAATATTTGTAATGCTATTACAATCTAAATGTAACATTAAATTAGTCCGTATATTTTTAAGCATGTATTAAGTTGAAATAACTGCAATTTAATACTAGTTAAACGTTATAATTAACATTTATAATTATATATTTTCAATATAAGTTAATGCCAGTAATTATAATTTTTTAAGGATTTGTCAGAAAAGCAGAACAACATTATAGCATAAATATATTATGGCAATAAGCATTTATTATAGAAAAAATTATAACAGCTGTATAAGGATTAAAATGAAAGAAATATAGATGCTGATACAGTAATAGATTTTTTAAAAAAAAGTACAATCAGCTATATATAAATAAATCTGGTTGAAGCATAGAAACAAACTGTCAGCTTTGAAATTAGTTTTTACGAAATACAGTAGAATTAAATAGGGCGTTCGTAAATACTGATGAATATACTAAATTTCGTTATTGACACTTATCATATTCATCAATTTTGCATTTCAATTACTTTATAGCAAATACCTCTGTTTTCAGAATAAGCTCAGATACAAATAAAAGCTCTACTTACGTGGGAAAGTAATCTAAATGCTTGGTATAACTTCTTTTCCGATTTTCAAAAGTCTAATCCTTTATCCATTCTTTCCTCTGGTTAACGATGAGACTGCAGCCATTTGGTGATGATTTTTTGATTAGTCTTTTGGGATTGGGAAATTTGAAAAACCTGATATTGGGAGCTTTAGAACTTCTGTTATTACACTGGTGCACATAGCAATATATATTATCTCTTTTTTTTTTAAATAATTTTGGGGCTTTTAGGCTCCAGTAATGCAATAGCACTCACGCACAACGAAACTTACACGAACCCGACATGTCGTGTTTACAGTACTATGCGAGTTTCAGCTTTTATACACTAGAGGGCGTCGATTTCATTTCACTCGCGAATAGTTATTTAAAAGCAATATTTAAATATTTCTCAAAGGGTGGCAAGGTCATAATGGACAATATAAACTGAAAAGATAACTTTCAGTTCTGAAAAATGTCTAAAGATGGCGCCACTATGCAATATCATAAAGGTGACAATTTTATTTATTTTGAAAGGGTTGGGTGAAATGGGAATAATTACGCCTGTACATAATTTATTTTTATTATTTTATTTATTCACTTATTTATTGGGGGGAGGGAGGTGATAATTAAAATGAAATAACTTTAAAAAAATTATGAATATTTTGCACTTTCATAGACATTTTTTTAAAAAAGGCAATCTTCATAAGAAATAAAAAGATAAGCCTGTAAAATCAGGTCATAATTTTTTAATCTTTAGTAATGTTTAATGTTTTAAAATCATTGGCTAATCATATTTAAAAATAATTGGATTTGGGCAAACTTTGATTTTTATAGAAAATTAAGTTTCAAAGATTTTTTTTTTTTTCCTTTTTCTCATTTTAAATTTTGATTAATAATTTATCTTAATTAAAAATTACATTGATACTTTTATTAAAAAAAAAAAAAAAATCTGGAGTGACTCCACTCGACTTTCCGAACATTGAGTAATTAACAGTTTTGTAGATAAAGTAAAGAAAGAGGAGTTGTTAAACAAACAAAAGAGAGAAAACCATAATAGAGTGTTTGAAAATTTTTCTCCATATATTACACGATGTTTTATTTAATGCTACTGAACTTTGAGACCATAGATCATAATGATTAAGAATTTTTCGTTGCGTCCCTGTAAAAACCTATAAATGCTAGATTCACCAAAATGTTTATCCGCGTTTGTAATGATCGATAGATGGCGCTTTCCCAACTGCAGTTGTTAGTAAATATAATAGCCACACGTGTATTTATTATTCTTTTTTCTTGTTGTTCTATCATTGTTTCAGCGTGAAAGCTATCAGTGGTGTGATAATTTCACCTTAGCCCACCAGAGGGCGAGCATTTCATTACAATCGCGGATAGTTAGTGCAACACAGTGATTTATAATATTCATATAAATTTTCAGCTCAATTGAATAAGGCGCTGCTATCGCACTTTTAAAAATTTAGTCCCTTAGGCCATAATGATAAAGAATTTTTCTTTGTGTCCCTGCAAAAAAACTGTATGTGCTAAATTCACCAAAATCTATACAGTTGGTGCAACTGTGATCTATAACATGTGTACAAACTTTTTGCTCAGATTAATAAGGTGTTTAGACGCTATCACTTTTTTAAAAATTTGACCCCCATGGGCCATAATGATGAAGAATTTTTTATTGTGCCCCTGTAATAAAAACTGTAAGTGCTAAATTCACCAAAATCAATACAGTTCGTGCAACTGTGACTTATAACATGTGTACAAATTTTTTGTTCAGATTAATGAAGCGTTTAGATGCTACCGCACTTTTAAAAATTTGGCCCCATAGGCCATAATGATAATGAATTTTTCCTGGTGTCCCTGTAAAAAAACTGTGAGCGCTAGATTCACCAAAATCAATAGGGTTCGTACTATGGTGACTTACAATATGCGTACCAACTTTCAGCTTATTCGAACAAAGCATTTAGACGCTAGCGTGTTCACTCACAGACATACACACATACATACATCATCGTAAAAATAGTGGAAACGGACTCAGGGGACCTCGAAACGTATAGAAATATCAATATCTCAAATTCGGATTTTTGACATGATTACAATACTTTCCTCACTATAGTGTACAGAAAGTAAAAAGTTAATTAAGTATTTAAATTTTGATGAATATTTTTGAAAGTGTAAAATAATTAGGAAGGGCTTGAGGGGGAGGGGGGGGCAAAGGGAAAAAAAAATGAGTTACAGCATTTGAAATTGGTATTATTAGGTTTTAAAGAAAGATAAATCGATTGCGGATATTTTCAAGTGTAAAATTATTAGAAGGGACGGAAAAGGGGGTGGAAGGGGCAAAAACGTAGAAAAGGAACGGTTGTTTCAGAGAAAACAACATTTTAAAGTACTTTATTATTATCGAATAACCTACATTAAATTTATCCAATAGAGGGCGTTAATCACAATTATTCGAGATTTCACCTGATTTATATGTTTTAAGATGTCCTCAAGGGGGGCAAAAAATTAGAAATTGAGTTAAACCGTTCAAAATTGGTATATATAGGTTTTGGGTGCCTACGAGTCGAATGAGGATATTTTCGAAAGTGTAAAATTAAGGAGGGACAGGAAGGGTGGTGCAGGAATACGCGCGCGCAGTGAGCATATATATGAATTTGTGAGCACTGGGCGCACACGGGTCTACACTGATGAAGGCAGAGGGGACCCGGTGTGAGTTTTTACCTGATCAGAAATGATTTTTTTTAAAAAATTCCTTTTCTTAAGAATAAAAGTTTATGAGTAATAACATGGAATTTTGAGAAATCATAAGGGTGGTGAAGGAATAAGCATGCACAGCGCTCATATATATGCATTCGTGCGTGCGCATCGCGCAAAGGTCTACGCTGCCGAAGGCAGTGGGGATCCGGTGCAAAATTTTTCCCGATCAGAGTATTTTTTTTTCTTTCTTTTTTTTTCACATGATAAAAATTAATGCAATTTTGCGAATTCATTAATTAAAATGATTCATTTAAAAATAGTGACCAGCGAAGCGGGCGTAGCCTGCTAGTTTTAAATAAGAACCATATCAAATAATTGTGATTAATGAGGCTTTCTTGATGAGCAACCAGTTATCCAGAATAGTCTTGATCTTGAAAAACCCATTCCGGATAATTGGTTTTCTACTGTGTTATTTTAAAGGCTGTTGTAGCTTTTAATTAGTGAAAAATAATTTAAATCAGTTCAGTAGTTCCAGATATTACCCTCCTCCACATACAAACTTTTCCTCTTTATATATTTTAGTATAGATTGGGCTTGAATCTTCGGAAGTTTTAAAATGTAACCACTTCTTTAAAAAAAAATAAATAAAAAATCTGGAGTGGCCTTACTCGACTTTACGAACGTTTAGTAGTTATCAGACATTTAATCAAATTTGCATCATTGAATAATTTGGTAATTAATCAAAATTGAAAAGTACAATAGGGTGTTTGTTTATTTCTTTGTGTAAGTTCAAATATTTCTACAATGGGTGGTGGTAATGTATTTGGATTCTTTTGTATGTACCTGTAAGAAAGCATAAATTTTAAGCACACAACCACCAATAAGGCCATTCTATAGAAAAAATTGGAAAACATGTATCAGTTTTACTCTCTTTTAAATGATTTAATGAATTTCCTAAGAATTTTTCTTTGTGCTTCCATAAAGAATGATAAATCCAGTGCTCATCGAAATCTAAACAGATCCTGCGATGGGGCCTTAAACATATCTACCAACTTTGTGCTGAAGTAAATCAAGCGTTTACACGTTATTGTGTTCACTCACAACACATGTATATAGTGCAGCCACATTTCCCGCGCCTGGCATTGTTGACGATTCTAAATGCTTGATGGGGTACCTAGTCGACTGACAGGTTGGGCCTTGGAAAACATCCAGTCATTTGTTGTTTTCTTATTGCTTATTTCTTCTGAACTAGATGATTACCGTCCCCTATTTTAACACTGAGCTCGATGAATCAGCACTTGTGCAGAGGCTTCTGGGGTCTCAAGATATGTGGTTGAAGAATACACTTACATACATCACCTTAAAATAGCAAAAATGAATTCAGGAGATTTCCAAAAGCACAGATACATAAAAATCTCATAGTCAAATTTTTTCATGATTACAATACTTTTGTTGTATAGTAAGTTTATGTTCCGGAAGTAAAAATTTGACCTTGAGATTTGGGCTAATTTCCCCCTTAGTATTAAAAAAAGGAAAAGAGAGCATTTGCCCTCTCTCCCGAGAAGTCAACTGTGGGCAGGAGGAGTGGTGGATCTGGTCACCAGCTTCTCTAGCATCTACTGATCCCCCTAAAACAGAAACAGATAGGGAAAAACAAAGGGGGGGGGGGTCAAAAAGTAATTTCTTTACCTTTATTTCTGGGCTAGTCAGGTTTCACCTTTTTAGATTCTTCGGAATATAACAAATTTGATGAATGGTAAGTATATACTAATACTAGTTTTTGTTTATCATCTAAAACTTAGTATCAAGGAAAAAAATTCATTCGACCTATTTTTGGCAGTTGGTCCACCCGGCGATAACCAGGTATCCGGGTGGGTCAGTCCGCCCCTGAATGCTACACATCAACTACAGCTACTTTCACTTTCAAAATATGTACTACTACTTTCACTCAAAATATGTACTGTTACTTTGACTTTCATGATATGTATTTCTACTTCAATTCACAAAACACTCTGTTTAGTTCTGTTGGGAAAAGATCCCGTCATATGTCAGTCAGTAGAATACCATGTAGTAGCTAATGCATGCTTGTTACATCATTATGATGGTTGTTAATTATTAAAGGATTTATTTTTCGTGAACGACTCTTCATTGTGACAATTCTCACAATCTCCTATAGAATAAAATATTATTTTACAAACATTATTTATTTATCCATTATTTTAAAAATAAAATGATTGTGTTAATCATATAGTCTAGTTACATTTACACATCTTCTTTTATTGATTAATTTACATTAAAACATACTTTTTTTAAATTCAGAATATAGGAAAGGAATTAAAAAATGTAGTGAAGATCAAAAATTTTTTTTAATTATTTATTTTATGAAATTCTTTAATAATATACATCATTGTGGTGCTTGAATTGAAAAATGTTGTAAATCATTTTCATTCCTGTATCACCAAGTTATTTTGCTTATATATGAAATAAAAATCTGGTGTGAAGCAACCACATGACTTCCATTTACCCACTATTACATATATTATATGCACTTTTTGGAGATAATGTGATCAGAAGACATAGAATTGACCTAATGAAATAGTCAACTAAAAATTCTCCAGCAAGGAAAAGTTAATACATGCATAAAGACATATAAAACAGAGTTTACATAGCAAGTTTTTTTTTTTTTTTAAAGCAGCAATTATGTTTTTATGACCTACTTTCTTAACGCTACGGTGTTATTTTGGGGAAACATGATTAGCACAAAATTGTCAAAATAATCACTTGATAATTTGCAAATTTAGGTTAGAAAATTAATTTTTATGATATTTTTTAATAGATAAACAATAATACCACATATTCCGTAAAGTACCCAATAGCAGATGAATTTTATCCTTGAACTCAAGTTGCATGCATAAAGTCTCAATTTTTATAAAAATTTTAAATAGTTTTTATTAATTTCCATTATTTTTAGAATTCTTTTCATAAAATATTTAGCATTATGCTCTAAAAATATTTGAAACATGTATGAACAAGTAGTACAAGAGACACACTATAATAAAAAAAAACTATTATAGAAATATTTTCAAAATCCAAATGAAATTATTTTACTCTCAAGTCCACAATTAAATTTTGTATATGTTTCTTCTTTATTTTTCATTTATTATTACTATTATTATTATTTACAGTTTAAAAATTGTAATTAAAAATGTTTTTTTATTTTGTGGAAGTAATTTATTGAATGAACAAAACTATAGGTAATGTGTTTATATATATTATTCATGTTTATCACTGCTATTTATGAGATTATTTTGTACCATTTTTATACATATAGTAAATTGTTATGGAAAAACCCCTTAACCAAAATAGCCCAGGTCCCAAGCTTTCTGGATAACGGATCCTATACTGTAGTGATTTCCAATTACAAAATTCCATTATAAAGTTATTCATTTAACGTTAAGTAGTGAACATTATCGATTGAGATTTTCGCTAAAATATTAATAAATAAGTAAATAAATAAAAAACCTATGGGTATGTTATTAAGTGTAGAATTCTTGTACATTACATATCTGCTTTATGTGTATACTTATTGTATTATTTAACAATCAATATAACTGTTCATTAGACCCACATTTATTATTAAAAAGGCAGCTTTTTGTTTATTCATTCTCAGCAGCAATTAATTTTTAAATAGTATTTGAAATTGGCAATGAATTATGGCTTATCAAGAATTAAAATATTTAAGTTCATTTGAAAAATATGAGAGCACATTGCACATTCATAGTAAAATTACAATGAAATGTACAGAGAAGCTTATAATTGGAAAAAAAAAAAAAAAAAAGAAAAGAAAATAAGCTTTTGATAAAACTTACATAATTTCTAAAAGTCACATTAAAGTGATATGGCATCACGTTTTTCTAATACACTGTTACAATTAACAAAATATGCAATTTACAAATATTTTTTAGAAGTACATGTAAAATTTCAACATTTACAGGTCTCTTTTGGTTATTCTTAAAACACTACTATAGTTTAGTATTGACTAATGGTAAAATTAGCTATCATAATTACTTTCTATGTTGATATTACATATCAGTTAGAAAAGATTGTAAATTAGTTGCTTATAAAACAATACAAACCTAATTATAGAAGCAGTAGAAAATTAAAACTAAAGCTAACTGAAGATTTTTTTTTTTTTTTTGTATTATTGAGGGTCTATGACATGAAAAAAAAAAAAAAAATAATAAAATAAAACAAGAATTTATTTTAATAGGAAGATAATCTACTAAGAAAATTTATAAAGCATTGAATAAAAACAGACAATTTAATTGGTATTCATTTTTTTAGAATCAGAATTAGTGGAAACATTATTTTCTTTAAGCAATTTAATCTACTAATAACAACATTTTTTATATAATAGATTAAATAAAAGAGATAAGATTTTCCACTTATACAAAATGATTCACTTACGATAAGCTTCTGGGAGGAGGTTTACTCAAGATGATCAGAAATTACATAGTAATGGGAGGGGAGGGACAAAGATGCATTTTACATGAGCTACAGTAATAAATAAATAAATAAATAATAATAGTGCTGACTCTGGAACAACTATAGTATTTCCCCACAGCTGAATTTGGTGGTTTATTTTTGGCGCTTATGGCTAAATCATAAATCATATAGCATAAATGATAAAATCATAAGCTAAATTATAAATCATAAAATCATAAATCTAAAATAAATAACATGCAGGCTGCCATATTATATCGCAAACAGTTCAGAACGACATCGTTATCGTTCAAATCGGCGCCGAAGAAAAATCGCCAAATTCAGCTGTGGGGAAATACTATAGCTGTACCCTGACTCTATGTTAATATGGCTCGGAACAGCATCAAGTGAACTCTTTAAAAACACATAATAGTACTTGAAGACTTAGCACCTGTTGGCCTTAATGCCCAGGGGCTTAGATAGTTTTCTTTTTCATATATAGTTTTAGAGCATTCCTACAAGAACACGTGCACACAGCCAACAAAAATACAAGTAGGTACAAATAGTTGTTTACTTCTGCCATGTGCAAAAATAGCAATGTGTAAGAGTTGCATAGATGAAAAAGTTTGGCAAATCTGTGAGGGTGTCGGTAATTAATGCCCCTTTGGAAAACAGGCTACCTTGTTTAATGAGTTTTCACGACTGATCAAACAACATCCAAATGTAATGACTGTGTTCATTACCAAGCGATATCCAAATGGGGAACAACTATAGTATCTCCCAACAGCTGAATTTGGTGATTTATTTTTGGCGATTATGGCTAAATCATAAATCTAAAAATCATAAATGATAAAATCATAAAAACATAAATCCAAAATAAATAGCATGCAGGCTGCCATATTATATCGCAAACAGTCCAGAACGACATTTTTATCGATCAAATTGGCACCAAAGAAAAATCACCAAATTCAGCTGTGGGGAAATACTATAGTTGTACCCCAAATGGAATGACTGTGTTCATTACCAAGCAATATTCAAATGGAATGATCAAGATTTCATTATTGTATTTCATTATTTTTCAGCAAACAGCAGAAAATTATTGTGCAGTGAATTTTTCTAACAATGCCCTTCACAAAATGAAGAATACACTTCTACCCAAACATTGCAATGTAATTTTAAATCATTCTTGAATAACTTACTACTCCCAGAAGTTTGTGGATGCTTAAATGAATCTATATCTATAGATGCATTATTTTAAAAACCTAGGCCACGGTAGCCTGGTCGGTAAGAGCAGTGAGTTCATGATTGAAAGACTGTGGGTTTGGTCCTCGAGCCGGTCGAAGACCGGCGTGTATGCTAATGGCGACTGGTGCATGTTAAATTTCATCGTGGTTGCAAAGTCCTCCAAGTTCCCATAAAAAATTATACTTCCAGGGGTACCGGAACATGGGCTTAACTCGGCCTTGATCCGGATAAAAATTCCGAGTTCCTGTTGTTTGCTGGTGCTGCCATCTTTTGCCAGCTTCTTGTGCTAAGTCATCCTCCTCTCCTGTGGCGCTCCTCTGAAAAACAGAAGGCATTCCCCTGCTGCCTTAAATATGGGTAGTTTCACTACCGGGGCTCGAAATTTCTAAGTGGCATAAGAAACAACACAACAACAACATTTTAAAAGCCTTTAGAAATGCTTTTTCCTTCATACATAAATGCAAATATGCATTTGTAGGTCTCTATCACCATTAATTTTTTTCATACATAATTTTTATGAATTAATTTGATTTTTTGAAAGTCACATATCACATGTAAACAGCATGGTTTTGCATGCATTTTAAAATGACATTCTTTTTTATTTAAACCAGACTTTAGAAATATAAATTTCTCTTATGCATAAATGAAAAAATATTTACCTTTTCTATATCACAATCATCAGCAGATTCCGTTAAGCATAATTTTTATGAAAATGTTGATTTTTAAAAAGTGATATTTATACGAGCTTGAAAATACCATCATATGTTATAATTTCTTGAAAATCCTCTGGCACAAATATCTTAAATGAATTTTTTTTTTTTTTTTTTTTCAATGTAAATTTGGAGCAAAACATATCAAGCGTGATTTTCTTAAATAAGTTGGTAATTATGCTTGAAAATTAAAAATCATGCTTAGAAGTTAAATATCAGATGTATAGTCCGTTCAAGTTAAAGTGATACCCGAAGTAAACAAATGGGTTACAAAGGTATACCACATTTGTGTCTTTCTCGCGGAAATAGCAACTTTCGTTATTCACGAAAAGAATGTTTTACTTCAAACAAAAAAATAGCTCGTTAAAAGATAAAACTATCCCCCACCACTTCTTTTTGTATTTTGGAGTTTATATGACAAAAACTTGTACCTTACAAGACATACAACAATGAAAGACCCATTAAAGTAAGAAAAAGTGTTACGATAACAAAAGAAGAGGTGGGAAAATTCTAACAAAAGAAGGAGAGAAATGAGTGACCTTGGCAGCGCAAACAGTGACAGAGACATTATCCATGTCGCCAAACAACATGTGGTTTTGTTTATTTTCGGTATCAGTTTAAGTTGAACAGACTATAAATGCTGTTTCTTTTTCATGAGTTTTAAGATGTCTTTTTAAATTATCATTCCTGGAAAATTCTTTAGAACAGATAGGACAATTGAACATTTTTTCACTATTATGAGTTTGTAGATGAATATTGAGTCCTCTCTTGTGATGAAATTTTTTAGAACATACTTCACAAGTGAATGGCTTTTCCCCAGTATGAATTGGGAGATGCATATTTAGACCTCCTTTCTGAGTAAATCTTTTAGAACATATTTCACAGACAAATGGTTTTTCTTTGGTATGGGTGCGGACATGTTCATTTAAAGCCCCTTTATGGGAAAATGTTTTAGAACAGAATTCACAAATGAATGGCTTTATTCCAACATGAATGTTAAGATGGTTTTTCAGATTACTACTTCGAAGAAAGCCTTTGGAGCATATACCACAGACAAATGGTACTTCCTCGGTATGAGTGTATAGATGTTCTTTTAGATCTGTTTTCCGAGAAAATCTTTTAGAGCATACTTCACAACTGAATGGTCTTTCCCCTGTATGGGTACGCAAATGTTGCTTTAGATAACAACTGAAAGGAAATTTTTTGGAACATACATCACAATCGAATGTCTTTCTTTCTTTCTGTATTTCTTTTGGTACAGGATCAAGTAGAAAAGATTTCACAGAGCAGTCATTATTTGTAAAAGGTTCCTTTTCAGAATTATCGCAGATTTGTTCTTTCTGCGAGCATTCCTGTATAAAACTCTGTTCAGACATGTTTCAGTATTACTGGATTTTTTAAAATAAATAATTATTAAAAGATAGATAAATGATTATTAAAAATCATCACTCATAAAAGGCTTTTTTTTTTTTTTTGTTATTGTCAGTGGAGAGTTGATGTTTGTTAAGGTATTTCTTATAAACAATTTTCTTTTTTTCCTATATATGTTTCAGCAGTACAAGATTTTTGAAATATAGTTTTAGATTTTACCAAAGTTAGTGTATCAGTTCTATAGTATGTTTCAGTTGTTTTGGTACAGGACCAAGTAAATATTTTAAAGAGTAGTAGAAAAATATTTTTTTGCTTGGAACAAAATGAATCAGAACAAAATGCGTCAGTGAAATTTACCTCAGAACTTGATTATTTCATAGGAACTTCATACAGTAATTTTGCTTCAAAGAAAATATTTTCTTTGTTAAAAATATCTTTATTGAAAACATTGTTTGGGTTATCTTTTAAACCTGAAATAGTAAAAATAAATAAATAACGCAATATCAATAATATATATTCAATAAAGTTATTTATTATTATCATTTTTTTTCATTACCAAACCAAAAAATGTCGCATAAAATTTGATTGCATTCTTTCACATTAATGTTTCATTTTATACCATAATTTCGGGGAGATAAGCTGCAGCTTATATGGTTTTAAAAGTCTAATTTTGGTATATGCGGCATATCTGGTGTTTTTTTCTCCCCTCCTATTAGTAGCGTTTGAATAACCACTGATAGTCAAAATTTCACTTTCGATAATTCATTTCTCGAATGTAATATCAGCACAGATGGCTTATAAAAATAAAATTAATAAGTGTGTCTTGGAGCTCAAGCTATACGAGGCCAAGTGCATACGTACACCATGAAGTTTGTTCTCGAGGAAACTCTGTGAAAATTGTTTTCAAGCTATAACAATCCATAGCACACAAGCAAACCGTCAGATCTAGTTAATTGTAAAGACAAAAAATCCAGATCTGGAAACATCTTCGGTGTTGTATACACAAAACCACTTCACATTTCATATCATAAACACTTTTTGAAAAACATTTTGAGCATATTAAAATGAGAAATAATGCTATTCTTAACTTCCACAGCTTCATTAGGGCCATGTGAACGAGAAACACTATGAATGTGATAACTATCAACCTAGGGCAACTAAAGTAATAGGCACCCTAAATGGATGACTCTCTTCAAAACAGAATCTCTTCTAAGGATGATTCTCTTTGAAAATTACGGAAATTTGTGTTAAATTATTAAAAAGATCTGCTCTCAGTTCCATACAGTTGTGTGTGGGAGGTTAACCCTCCCCCCTGCAAAAAAAAAAAAAAAAAAAAAATTGCAAAGAAGGAGAGGGTGAAGAAAAGAAATTGTTCCTTTCGTAAAATATAAAGGAGAGATGGCCAGAAATTGGAAGGAATGTTTAGTTCTTTAAGCTCTCTTTTGCCACGTAATAATTTATTCTAATGAATAACGAAGTTATCTATCAGTTGATGTGTTTCTCAAGGCGAAGGGTGAAAGTTGATCGACAATCTGCTGTATGAAATGATCAAGTTTGTTTCACATTAAAGTGTGGTTTTTATTTTGTTCTTATGGATAAATGATTGGTATATATTTAAAAAAAAATTAAGTCCAAAAGAATTGTGGAGAAACTAATTCAAAGGAGAACAAATGTGTATTGTTCAGAAATTGAAAATTTTAAACATTATTCAATTCTTAAGTCAAGATATCTTTAAATTTTGAAAAAAAAAAAAAAAAAAAAGGATAACATTGACTAAATAATTTTTTAACAATAATAAACGGTATTATTTTATAATTTTATGAAGAGGATTACGGAAGTTTATGATTGTGAATTTAAAGTAAGACCGTTTTTGTATTAGTTTTATTGAATAACTTAAATAATTATTAACATAATAATTATTTTCAATTTTATTGCTTTTTTTTCTCGTTATATTTATTACTTTTTTATGATTTAATTTTTGCAGGTTTAAAATTATTCCAAATTAAAATTATTAGAAACATATTATGTTGGTGAATATGTGCGTCGTATCTGATGGTGTAGCATATCGGATAACTTTTTTTTTTTTTTTTTTTTTTTTTTTTCTTTAAGCAACTTTTGCAGATGTGACATATATGCGGGGGCAGCTTATCTCCCCAAAATTACAGTATAAAATATAGAAATTATGATTTAGAAGGTAAAATTATAGTTTGCAATAAAATGTTCAGAGGGTCATAGGCTGAAAAATTTCGAGTAACCAGTAAAAAATATACTCCTGCTTTTTTAAAAATTTACTGGAATGTAGAAATTAAAATTCTATGCATAAAAACCAAATATTTACTAGGCTAGAATCATACATCAGGAAAACCTGTTTAACATCATGTAAATGGTTTTATTTTTTCCACAAACAGATGCACCAGTGGCATTATTAATACATCATTGCAGTGGACAACAATTCAGCACCAGGTTGATAAGCATGTGTAAACAGGAACAGTGTAAACTAATTCCCTAAAACGGTGCACTAATTGAACACCGAGTTGCGAAACATGCATGAAGAAAAGTGGTGTAAATCTACTGGTGTATTCATTAAACACAGTGTCTCAAAACGTATTGAGAGGAGCAGCAATGAAAATGACGAGAGTTTAGACTACATCGAGAGTGAAATAGGAGCAGATTCTAGGACCAACTTTTTCACCAAAATATTGAAAAAAAAAAAAATCGAGTTTTAGTGAAGTTTGAAACATAGTTGCCAGTTAAGTACCAAGTTAAGTATACCAAGGGTACAACTATAGTATTTCCCCTCAGCTAGATTTGGCGATTTTTCGTTGGCACCGATTTGAATGATAACGATGTCGTTCTGGATTGTTTGTGATATAATATGGCAGCCTACATGCTATTTATTTTGGATTTATGATTTATAATTTAGCTTACGATTTTATCATTTATGCTATATGATTTTTAGATTTATGATTTAGCCATAATCGCCAAATCTAGCTGAGGGGAAATACTATAGTTGTTCCATACCAAGTTAAGTCACCAATACTGTTCATTTTTCATGAGCCCTGGTCATAAGAATCAGCATTATTGGAAATAATTCATTAACTCATATTAAAAGCAAAAAGCACACATTACTTTACATTTCAACATAATTACAGTATCTGATGCTATGCTGTATGTCTTATAAAATATATTCTGCTATTTACAAAGTAACTTCAACTCATTTAACAACATCATGTGTAGCAATTTAGTTTAAAAAACTTTAAACATACTATTTAAATATTTATTACTAACTTTACTGCCAATATCTCAGAACATTGCTTGCATAATTTAAAACATGGAAAACTTTTATTTCAAAATAGAACATTTGTTATTGAGTATCATTTTTATAATGTCGTGTGTATCATAAATCCCAAAATCCAGTACTAAAAAAAATTTCTTGAAAAGTTCAGGTTCAGGGATGTATCATATGAAGATTAATATTCTAGGGTCTGATTAGAATTATATAAAGATTAATGTTGTACTAGATTCATCTGAAACATCTGTATTAGTTACTGATTCACTGGAAAGGCATAAAACAGTAGAATTCCTAAATTTTATTAAAAACGTGTAGTATGTAATTCTTATTAATGTGACAAGTTAAGTAGAATTGTGATTTAAAAATTACCTGGGTTTTAGGGTATTGGGGGGAGACCTCCTAAGATCCTTTTATAGAGTGAGTGGATCAAAATATCTTGTAGCCAGGTGGACCACATTGTGCTAATCAGCCTTTGATTCTGATAAATATTCTTAGATGATGATCACCATTAAAAATAAATGGAAAATGTACTATATTAGAAATTCAAGTATAGTACAGTCGAGGGGGGGACACGACATTCCAAGTAATTTCATTTCTAATTAATGCAGAAATATATAAGTATTATTCAGAGGTGGATTTAAACGGATTATATATGGGCCTAGTCTGTATAAAGTGCCACGTTCGATCGAAATCGCCCAAACTTATCGCCAATTGAAAAGGGGGAAGTTTAGCGTAATGCATTCCGATAAAAATCGTTAGTCTTTCGCTTAAAAAATCATTTCACTGATTCAATAAATCTAACGATCACTAGCGAATTCTAACAAGAAATCCAGTTATAAACATCGAATGTATTTCTTTTTCTTTTATCAATCATTTCATAATGAAAAACAAAAAGAGAAAATTACATATTCTTACCCAATTTCCAAATATGGATATTAAGATAAAAAAAATAAAACGTTATAGGCTGAAGAAAAAAATTCGGAATAAAAGATAAAGACTTTATGTTATTAATCAAATGAATTAAGATTAAGAGGAGAGCGTTTGTTTACCTTTAAAACGTATGTTGGCGTCATCTAGTGACAACTATTAGATAAACATTTTAAATTTATATAATAAATTATTATTTGTTGTTATTATTATAATACACTAAATTTAACATTGAATACTTGTTTCACTTCGGTTTTCGATAGTAATAAGATGAGAGCTAGCATATTTTAAAGTATAGGATTCATTTTTTAAAAAAGCACTCTTAAAGACTTTAAGAATCATTTGAAAGATTTATTTGTTTTAAAACAAATGTATTTTAACAAAAGTTTAGAAATTACTAATTTTACTGGTAAATAACATCTTATTTATTATTATTATTAATGAATAGCATATTTTCAATGAATTTTCGGGTTGAGTCAAGAATGAGCAACGGTCGCCAAACTGGCGAAAACACGCCATATGTGGTGGGTGGTCCTTTTCTCGCCAAATCTCATATGAGGAAAACAACACGAACACGACGTCCTGTTGGCATCGTTGAAATTTGAAATTGCGCCAAGGCCCTCGCTCATTTGGACTTGGACCCGAATTTTCAATGAATATGTTTACATCTAGTATTTATATACTTAATTATTTTTCGGTTTTTAAGTGTCGTCGTGGTAATACATGAAATAAAATAGTATCTAAATTACAAACTCAATATTAATATTTTATTTGTATAGAATTTTAGGCTTGGAAGGAGCAAAAACTTGAAAGTATGATGACGGAATTATTTATTAAATTTCACTGATAAGGTGACATCCAATTATTATTATTTTCTATAAATATCATTTATTTTAATGATAGATGTAGCTACATAATTTTATTTTATTTTTTAGTATCTTCATGTTTTAACATCGAATAAAACAATAAGATAGAGTATTACATTCTCAATGCATACCTCCTACAACAACAAGAGTATTACATTATTATTTAACTTTTTTTTTTAAACAGAATTTTTTGTTTGGAAAGAGCACAAAGAGAGAGAGAGAGAGATCAATCCTATATATGCCAAGCAGCCTGTAGCATTAAAAATGATTTCAAATGCTAATTTTAATAATTAAAAAAAAAAAAAGAAAAAAAAAAAAAAAACATTTAAAAGTAATTTTTTAATTTTTTTTTATACTTTTAAAGACTTTAAAGGGGACTTGGTACCACTGAAGGTTTTATACAAAGCTTATATTTCCATTTAATATTTATAAGTTGAATTATATTAAGTTTGGTATATTTTTTTACAGATTTGGAAATTGAGTTTTCTCATTTTGCATTTTTTCATGAATTCCTGATCTTTAAAATGCTAAAACTTATACAGATATTTAATAAAAGACATTTTTTTTTTTTTTTTTTTTAATGTTTAATAGTATCTACCTATTTAAAAAAATGGGATGGGTTTTGAAATTTATTAATTAGTTTTTGAGAAAAAAATTAAAAAGTGCATGTCTGTGTAAAATGTTGAAAAAAAAAAAAAAATAAATAAATAAATAAAAAAAAGGTGTGAATTTGTCATATTTTTCTTTTAAGGATTTTATACATGGCCAAGAATGGAGTAATTCAAATGAAAGAGAAGTATTGAAGAAATTTACTAATTTTACTGTTAAATAAGAAAAAAAATAGTACAGTATAGGATCCGTTATCCAGAAAGCTTGAGACCTGGGATATTCTGGATAAGGGGTTTTTCCGTAATTCGGAACACTTTATTATATGTATAAAAATGGTACAAAATAATTTCATAAATAGCCATGATAAACATGAATAATATATATGTAAACACTTTACCTATATATTTGTTCATTTAATAAATTATTTTCACAAAATAAAAAACATTCTTAATTAGAATTTCAAACTATAAATAATAAATGAAAAATAAATAAACATATATAAAATTTAATTTTGGACCTAAGAGTAAAATCCTTTCATTTGGATTTTGCAAAAATTTCTATGATATTTTTTTGCTTATAGTGTGTCTCTGCTCTGATACTAATAGTTCATAAATGTTTCAAATATTTTTAGCACATAATGTTAAATATTTTATGAAATGAATTCTAAAAATAATGGAAAATAATAAAAACTATAACTATTGAGACTTCATGCATGCGACCTGAGTTCAAGGATAAAATTCATCTGCTATTGGGCACTTTAAGAAGTATGTGTTATCAATGTTTATCTATTAAAAAATACAATAAAAATTCATTTTCTAACCTAAATTTGCAAAATTTTCAATAATTATTTGGACACTTTTGTGCTCACCATATTTCCTCAGAATAACACCGTAGCATTAAAGAAATTAGGTTGTAAAACTATAATTCTGACCGCTGCTATGATATAACTTTAATTCTTAAATTTTACAATAATTAAAAATTTTGGTAGTTGGCATTTTGCATTCTGGTTTTCGGAACATTCTGGATAACAGGTTTCCGGATAACGGATCCTATACTGTAATTTGTTATGATCTGTAGTGGCACCAGAAAATCCCCGACGAGGGGGCACCACACCACCTCCCCGTCAGGGGGACACTACATAAAGAGAGTTTATTATATAAGTATTTATCAAAAAACTGCAATACTGTTAATATTTGTACCATTCCATTTGTTAGTACTCCCCGTGGTTTTGGAGATCATCGTGCCACAGACAGACATTTTCTAAAAAAATCATGGACAAAACATGTTCTGGAACTCTCAAAACGTGTATATTCATGGAAAACTGGAAGCTGAAAATTTTTACGAATCCAATACTTTCTTCTATTATATATATAATATGGAAAAACTGGAATGGTCCAAATTTGTACAAGGAAAGAAAAATGCTGCCAAAAGTAGAAAAACTGAAAATTTTGTATTCCCCCCCCCCTCCCCCCCCAAGAGATTTTAGGAGTATGCCCCGATGGGGTTCACAGACTCCCCCCCCCCCCCCTAGCTGGCGCTACCCCTGTTTATGATCACACAAAAGATCTTCAAAGTATATGCTGCCAGAAAAAAAGATGATGATCTATATAATATTATTCAAACAGAAGGGATATATAGTGGTTGAAATGACGGAACAGCTTTACTATACGGCACCCATTGCTTATTGCCGTTGCCGATGTTTTGATCACGTGGTATGATGGTTTTTTGATTCGGTTTGTGAGTCGGTACTACGAATCATTTCACAACGTCGTGAATCGAATCAAAATGTCATGAAACAATACTTTTCATTATTATGAAACATTTAAAATTAAATTTTAGAAAATAAATGATTATTTTTACTTACCCAGTAAGAAAAAATTTCAAAAATAGAAAAATGTAGCAGGCTGATGAAGCCTTAATGCGATGCAGCTATAAAAAATAATTTTTGTGAATTGTATTGATAGCAAGCGCAGGCCACATTTTTCGTTTTTTGAATTGGATATTTCGATAATATTTTTTTCATTTTTTTTTTTTTTTTTGTATTTGATTAAGATTATGGCTCTAAAAAACAAACATTAATGGTAATGTACATGAAATTTAGCAATTTTACATAAGATAATTATTAAAAATACAGGGATAAGATTTTTCAGCTGATTTCTGCTTTTTTGTACATTTGGTTTTTTAGCCTTTTTTTTAATGTTTCACTATGTTTTCTGCTGTTTGCTCGCTTCGCGAGCATTAAAACAAAAAAAAAAAACATCACTGGACGCCCCTAATTCGTGGAGCATGAATCAGTAAAAGCATGAAAATTCATGGAGCCTCGGTCACTATGTTTTCTGCTGTTTGCTCGCTTCGCGAGCATTAAAACCAAAAGAACCATCACTGGATACCCCTAATTAGCGATGCATGAAAATTTGTATAAGCCGCGATCAGTAAACTAGCTGCTGTATGCTTGCTTCACAAGCATTAAAACCAAAAACAAACATCACTGGACACCCCTATTTTGAGGAGCATGAATCAGAAAATGCATGAAATATATACTGTAACGGTGAGTATTCCGATGGTAGATCGCTATGCAAGCATTATAAATAAATAAATAATCACTGAATGCACCTAATTAAATCAGGATGCATGAAAAAAATCTGTACTGAAGCAATGACTATTATGTCCTACCCTTTTTATTCTTCGTAAATTTATTAAAAAATATATAAAAATACACTGAAATTTTTTTTTTTTTAAACTTTGTAAAATCATTTAAAAACAGTAAAATCTAGAATTAATCTTACTTACATATACCGCGGCGGCTTTAAAAAAAGTAGAAGAGAAGATATAAACGATCTTTAACAATTGAAGATATGGAACATTTATTTAAATATTTACAGAATGTATACATTTCTCAATATTTACCAATCATCATAATCATTAATCATAATCATATTCTCCGTCTTTTACATTGGATTTTAGCATCATGTAACAAAATACTAATTTAGAGGCTTTTTCTAAACCCAGTCTGTTTCTAAGTTTGTTTTGGATGAAAGAAAAGTTAGAAAAAATACGCTCCAGAGATGCTGATGAAGCAGGACATCCCTGGAGATGTTTCATTAATTGGAGAAAGTCTGCATCTATTCCAGTTTTGTTTAAATTCTTCCACCATAGTGCAGGTGAAATAGTGTTTATAATGTCTTCAGAGAAAAATGTCTTCGGAAAAGGTGCATCTTCTGACTTGAGCTGTAATGTGTATTGTAAGTACAGTAGGGAACCAATTATCCAGAATCCTTTTTACGAGACTATTCTGGATAACTGGTTTTTCCGGATAACTGGTTGCTCATTAAGCAAACATTATTAATCAGAATTATTGCATATAGTTCTCATTTAAAATAACTATTTTAAACCAAAAATTAATATTTTTTATCAATTAATCAAATTTAAATAATTAACCTGATTTTAATTTTTTTAAATAAAAGTATTAAAATAATTTTTAATCAAGATAAGTTATTAATCAAAATTTAAAATGTTCAAAAAAAAATTCAAAAAAAAAAAAAAAAATCTTTGAAACTTAATTTTTTTATAAAAATGAAAATCTGCCCAAATCCAAGTGTTTTGAAACATGATTAACCAGTGATTTTAAAGCATTGAATATTACTAAAGATTAAAAAATTATGACATGATTTTACAGGCTTTTCTTTTTATTTCTTATGAAAATTAATTTTTAATGTCCATGAAAGTGCAAAATATTCATAATATTTTAAAAGTAATTTGGTTTTAATTAATAACTCCCTCCTCCCCCCCCCCTCCAATATAAATAAATGAATAAATAGAATAATAATAAAATTCAGTACAGGACCAATTACTCCATTTCACCCAATCCAATCTGGATAAATAAAATTACCACATTTATGATATTGTGTAGTGGCGCCATCTATCCACATTTTTCAGAACTAAAATCTTTCTTTTCAGTCTACATTGTGCATTATGACCTTTAACTTATATTCCCTGTCAAATACATAAATACTACTTTTAAATAAATGTAACAAAATTTAAATGGAATTGTTATTTATTAAATATTTCTTTTACTTTTAATTGTTTCAGATTACAATGTTAAACCATTATTATTATTAAAAAAAAAAAAATGTGTATATTTTTTTTTTTTTTTTTTTTTTTATGCATTGGAAATTAGTTGTTTGGAAATATAATTCCGGATAACTGGATTCCGGATAATCGGTTCCATACTGTACTTCGGATTTAAAGCCTTCAAATATTCACGTGCAGATTCCTCCTGATCTTGTGATAATTTTTAAATTTATATTTTGGATTCATCAGGTGTGCCAAAAAATGGACAGGAGTTATTGCTTTATCAAAGCTAGATTTCACTTTGCTGAAATGTGGTTTCAGTTCTTTATTTTGAGGAAGCTCTAAATAAATTTCACAAGCATCAGCAATATTAGCATTATTATCATGTTGTAATTTCATAAGGGCTTTATTATTCATCTGCCGGTAAAGTGGATGACTTTTATCAACACATGCTTTTGATAATTCATATTGCTGCTTTAATTCGCATTCATTGGTACTGACCACGTTTCATATTTTAACTCTATATCGTGATTTATCTCATTAAATATTTGTTTCATTATTCAGTTTTATTTCCTCTTCTATTTCTTGCTTTAACTTCTACGTTGTCTTTCGTTAAATAAGTTAATATAATTAAGCTAAATAAATCACTCAAATGCTACAGATATTTCTGAGATCTTATATTACTTCAGAATGCAAATTAAAAATAAAAATTTAAGAAAATTGATTTGATAATGCATATGATTGAAATATACATGTATAAAATGGGGAAGGGTGGGGGGTGGGGGATTTTACATTACACAAAAACCATCACATTACTAACGTATTATTATATTTGGATTTTAAAAATTAAATATATTTTTTAATTTAATCAGTATATTAAAAGAAATTTAATTTTTGAGCTTTGCATGATTTCTCGAAAAATTACTCTAATGTATTACTATATTCTTATTTTTTTTAAATTAAACATATTTTTAAAATATTTAATTTAATCAGTATAGTGCAAAAAAATTTAATTTTTCAATTTTTCGTGGTTTCTCCAAAGATTATTCTAATTCATTGTTATATTTGGATTTTCAAAAACTAAATATATTTTTTTAATCTTCAATGTAATAAACATAGTACAAGAAGTTTAATTTTTAAACTTTGCGAAATTTCTCCAAAGATTTTTCTAATACATTATATTTAGACTATTAAAAACTAAATATATTTTTAAAAATTTTAGTTAAATCAGTATGATACAAAAAATTTAATTTTTAAACGTTGCATGATTCCTTGAAAGATTATTTTAATATATTATTATATTTTGGTTTTTAAAAAGTAAATATATTTTTAAAAATTTATTTTAATCAGTATAGTAAAAAAATAAATAAATAATTTTTGAACTTTGCATGGTTTTTTCATATACAAATTTCTTATTATATTTGGATTTTTAGAAACAAAATTTATTTTTTAAAACTTTAATTTAATCAATGCAGTACAAGAAATTTATTTTTTAAGCTTTACACGATTTCTCAAAAAATTATTCTATAATTTTATTTTATTAAGTTTTGATTTTTAAAAACTAGATATATTTAAAAATAACAATAATAATCAATATAGTACAACAAAGTTATTTTTTCAACTTTGCATGATCTCTCCGATGATTATTCTAATATATATTATATTTGAAATTTTAAAAGCTAAATATATTAAGAAAAAAAAAATAATAATTCAATCAGTATTGTACAAAAATTTTAATTTTTAACTTTGCATGGTTTTGCCAAAATAGTTTCTATTGTATTATATTAGGATTTTTAAAAACTAAATTATTTAAAAATAATTAATCTAAATTTTAATTTAATCAGCATAATATAAGAAATCTGATTCTTAAAATTTGCGTTATTTCTCCAAAGGTGTTTAGAAAATCTGTGGTTTCAAATCATTTCGAAAGAGGGCAGCACCAGCTGGATTGATCACAATGTTGACTGATTAAAAAACCGCTACCGGCACTATTTATTCATTTGCTTGTTTGTTAATTGTTAAAATACATATCAGACTTATATGCTTGATTGACACTATTTATTGTTTACTTTTATGTATTTACCTGTTAGGAATGAGAATCATTCAAAAAATATTCCTTCTCTGTTTCTCCCGGCACTTCAGCTACCTACAGATCAAGTATGCCACACCCGAAAGTTCTAATACGCAAGCGCAGAAGACTGCCGGGTCTATAATACTTACCCGCCTGCCGGTTCTCTAACCACGGCCTAAATTAAAATGGTTATCGTTATTGCGTAAGTAAAGGCCTTGGTAAGAAACATAGATATACAAGATGTCTTTTGGTTTGTCAAATCAAGGAATGCCGGGTATTGGGCTTTAACAATGTTGCAATCTGATTGGTTGATAATATGTTTGTGCAATTTTTGAGTCATCTATTAAGGGTCCAGGGCCTCCCCATAGGCCCCTTTGGAAGTTGGCTCCTACTTCAGCCTGTGTTGTTATCGGAGTTATACATGCATGCGAAATTTTAATTGTTTTGGACGATAGGAAGCACATAAATTTTGAAATCATATTTTAACCACATTTTATTTTAAATAATTTAATATGGGTCCCTGCTTTAATCACGTTACTGCTTGACCACATACTGCATAGAATGATTATATATCTATTGCTACACCCTGTTCTGAGAAAATAATAAAATTCATAAATAAATAAAACACATTGTATAAAGGAAAGAAAGAAAAGCCAAACAGTGATAATTGCGCCAAAGATGGATACTCTACTTCAAGAAAGATAGGACCACATAGGACCAATTTCTGGCAATTCGCTAGTCGGGGTTTGTAAGCATTGGAGTATTGGCCTGCAGCTTCTTCCTTGATTATTATTCTATGGTGAGAAACGCCCATGCTAATTCGGTTTCAAATTTTACAAAAGGGTTCTATACTGAAGCAGTTCTATTTCTTTAGCACAATTTTCCTGAAATTTATTTTACTTAATTATAAAAAAAAAAAAAAAAAAAAATGTTTGTACATTCTTACTTATTTACTTTTTGACATAAAAGAGAAATATATTCACTTATTTATTTATTTACTTATTTTTGGCATCAATTTGTTTTTCCTTTAAAAATAATTTTAAAGTTCAAATGGGGTTTTTACCTAATATATTTTTTAAAATTAATTATCTGATTGAATTAAAAAATACAGTGTTCGCTACATTTTATCTTTATTAATAAGTGTATCCTTTTTTTTTTTTTAATGTAAAATCTAATAATCCGGACAGGTACAATTAATAAGGATACAATGTCAAACTTTCAGTTTTATATATTTTAAATAAAAACAAAAATGTTCGTATATTCATTCAAGGTGAAAAAGTAAAAAAATCGACCATGGAAAATCGCTGTCTGAAAATGTTCTGTCGTATTAAAAAGAAAAGAGAAAAAAGAAAAAAAAATAGAAGTCATACCCAGTGTTCAAAAAATAAAAGTGAATTTTATTTAAAATTTGAAGGATGAATATGACCAATTTACATTATACAGTCAACAAATATTGTTGAGCGGAGTGGGGGAACAAAGTACAAGACAAAAACTGATAGTCCTGAAATATGAATTTGTACAAATCTCTTATTATTTCTTTAAAATAATGCAGTGTTAATATTTTATGAGGAAAAACTTACTAAAGTAATAGAGTTAGGCTTAAAAAATGTATGGTTATAATCATATTAGGATATATATATATTCATACAACCAGTTTGGTCATTATGAAATGGAAGACTGAATTATTTCAGCACATGTAAGGTAACCTGAAACATAATATTGTATAAGTACCTTATAACCAGTGGCGGATTTAAGGGGGGGAGCTAGGGGGCTGAAGCCCCCCCCCCAAAAAAAAACACCGACATTCACAATTGAATATTGCAATTGTAAATTTTTTATTGGTCTAGAATAACACTTTGGAAAATCTTAGCCCCCCCCCCCCCCCCAAAGTCAAGTTCTGGATCCGCCACTGCTTATAACTAAAGTTATATTACTTAAAATTAACAAGTGTATAGCTGAAACTGATTGAATGCATTGAGATTTCCCCCCCCCCCATAAAACCAGTTTTTCATGCTTAAAAAAAAAATTGAATTATGTAAATGAAAGGTAAGATGAAATTTATTTAAAAGACAATTCAATGTCAATCTTTTTCACCTTTTTTTTTAAAATAATGCAATGTATTTTATGAGGGAAAAACTATTTATAAAGTAATATAGTTAGGCTTAATAAATTAATAATAATAATAAAAGAGTGCATAATTGTAGTTCTTTGCGTATTTTAATTGAGAATAATGCATTTAGCTTGAATAATATTCTGCTTTTATTATTCAAAACAGAAATGATTTTTTATGAGCCTCATAACCTGCCATATACTAAAAAATTGGTCCCGAGATGTTTGGATTTTTCACTCTCTACTGTTCACAATGAATTTTTTGGGAGTTGAAATTGCCTATCTCATAAATTTACTTTGATGGAATTTTTAAATTTTGCTCCTGCATCTTATGAAATCCTAAAATGGCTGGAAAACTATTATTTTCAGTAGGACATCCATTGCCCAGTGGCAGAAAGTTTCGTAGCTGTCTAAGACAGGCTTTTAAAATTTCATAATCTGTCTGCAAAATTTGTGTGTAATCAGGGGTGAAAATGGCTTACATCCAAAAAGCCTGAAACTGATTTTAGGGGTGGGGAAGACTTAACATCAGTGGCGATCTCGTGCAACAATATACGAATACAATTTTACTACAGAACAATATAATATAAACAATTGTGTGTATTCATTCATCTCATTCAATTAAATATTTTATAGCAATGGTTGACCCAACACAATATAAATAATTATAATTAATAAAAGTATTAGTTTTGATACAGAATTTTTTCAGGGTGGCGACAATCAGGGAAAACAGGGAAATCATGGAAAAATCAGGGTACTTTATCAATCTGGAAATATCAGGGAATTTTGTAAAAACACCCAAAAATCATGGAAATTTTCATTTTTGCCCAGCAAGCATGACTGAAAGATCGTCAAACAGGTGTTATCTTATTCATGATTGCACAGGACTGGCTGCTTTCTTGTTGAATTCACCAAGTTGACATTTAAAAAAAATAAAAATAGTGCAACAATTTGAGGAATAATTTTATGGCTTGATGTTAATATGCTGTGCAATTAAAATGAGTCATATTTTTGTAATTTTTCCAAAATTTTTAATTTTATTTTCCTTTTTGTAAGAAAAAAAAAAAAAAAAAAAAGAGATATTTTTGCACATTAGTATAGTTTTTTGAATTGCAGTGGTTTAGCGAGCATGTTACACAAGAGTGTGATATAGATAAAATTATGGAATGTATACAATAGGTAACGGAAATCATGGAAATTTGTCAAAATTAGTCATGGAAATCATGGAAAAATCAGGGAACTTTTTTTCTGAATTTCTGTAGCCACCCTGTTTTTTTTTTAAGTGAATTGTTATCCGAAAGTTGCGAACAAATTTTTTTTTATCAGTGCAGACAAAAACTGTCTGCAAGCCGTTTTTCTGTGTCTGCGACTATGTGGCCGTGTTGCAGTGTTTCTGCCACTGGGTCCAATTGTAGTACCATTATTTAAGTTATCAGCAACTGTTGAAATTTTCATAATGTAATTATTGCTTGAGGACATTAAAAAAATATTATTTTATTTTCCAGATCAGCCAAATGCCTCTTTGCAAAATAAAAGTAGAATGTCTCAGGTGATTTCCCAATCGCTCATTTTGCGTTTGAAAATTTTGTTTGCATGAAAATGACACATGAGAAATTCAGAGTTCATTGTTCTAGGTAGGAAAGATATACTGGGTGTTCCTTAAGTCTGTGTACATTTTTAAAAATTTATAAAAATTGAAGGAATTGGTAGAATTGAACGCGATTTGTGAAAAAGTTATTGTCATGAAGGGGGATTATGTTTTTTGGTAAAGAAAAAAAAATTGTTAAAATTTTCGTTGATAGAAAGTGCTGTGAAAATCACACATTTCTATGAAAAACTATATTTATTTGTGTGCAGTTGATTACCGGTATATCAATCCTATTCCATGTGTTTGCCATCACCACAAATTACAGTTTGCAAATGAGTTACACCACCACTAACAGCAGCTTCAGTCATCGATTCTTACATGAGGGAAAATATTTCACTAATCACAGGCCGACATGTAAAATTTTGATTTTATAATTTTGGCTGATCTTTATGTTTTTGGGTGTGCTGAAACCGAAAATGAAGCCAGTTTTTCCCTATCACCTATAGATTTTTGTCAATACAGGGTGCCTGCCTATACAGTTTCTTCCATTACTCTTCTACCAATATAATTATATAGTAAGTTTTATGATATGTTTCCATGATTAATTAACCATAGATGCCTACTGTTGCAATTGTGAAGCACTAGTTCAACTTAAAACTATATCAACCAACCAACCGATTGTTATGATGGTATATGTAAGAAATCGTGTCTGTAAACTAAACACCCTGTATTGACAAAAATCTATACGTGATAGAGAAAAATGGGCTGCATTTTCGGTTTCAGCATATCAAAAAACAAAGATCAGCTGAAATCATCAAATCAAATTTTGTAAACTTCATTTTTGTAGGCCTGTGTACTTTATCCACAAAGTCAGCATCACAATAAAAACTTCATGTATGTGCAAGTAGGAGTCAAAATAAGAAATAAGCATGCTAATCGTGAAATTTTGCTATTTATAGGACTCTGATTTGCATATTTCTCATTATGCATCCATGCAGAACCCTCTATCGATGAAAAGTTTAACTTTTTTTTTTCTTTGCTCCCTAAAAAAAAAAAAAAAAAAAAGAAATCCCTCTTCATGAAAATAACATTTTCACAAAACATGTTCAATTCTACAGATTCCTTTAATTTTGATGAATCTTTTAAATGTCTACAGATTTATGAGACATCCAATACATCACAGGGATTTCTGCTGAAATCAATAATCAGAATGTCAAGGAATATGCAGTGCACATTAGATATTATAGTTCACTCTTAGAGTCATCACAATCATCAGAAAAAAAAAGAAAGGAAAAGAAAAATAGATTTTTTTTTTCTTTCTTTAATTTTAGACAATAATAATAACTGCTTGAACTTCAGTCACCAGGCCTGAAATATTAGTTGCCCTGATGACTGGGATTTTTTAAACCTTTATGAAATATATAAACCAAAAGACTCTCGACTTAAAGAAATACAGATATTTTCCATTTTAACTGCCACCCTTTTTATTACAATAACATTAAACAAGGTGCAATAAAGAAAGTTAATAAATTAAAAATAATATATTATTTAAGTAATTTAATTTTTTAATAATTTAAATTGTAGAGTTAATAAATTTAAGTACTTTCATCTATTTACATTTCATTTGATGTTACCATAATAAATGTGGTGGCCACTAAGATAGGAAAGTACCCAAGTCCATAGATAGAAAATGTTTTGGACTGAGGGCAGGGGAGTAGAAAAGGTTAAATTTTTTGTATAACGTATATCGGATCTTGAAAAAGGTATTCTGTTCATAAAATCATTATATGGCTTTGCTCTGAGAAGGTCATAAACTGAAGAACTTTTGATTATGGTAGTGATTTTAAACATTGTGGAGTCCTAAACACAGAGATGTTGGAAGGGAGCACTATAGTACATTTAACCCGTTAGTAATCGCTAGTTGGTCGATTCGCTGCCCATTTCTTCAGTGTTTATTCAACAGCCACCAAAATTTTTTAGAAGTGGCATTTGATATACATAATCGAGGATTATTCGAGTCGATTCGCCTTTTATGTATATCAAATACAACTTCTAAAAATTTTTGGTGGCTGTTGAATAAAAACTGACGGGATGGGCAGCGAATCGACCAACTAGCGACTACTAATGGGTTAAGTATTATGACACATATTCATCTGGACAGAGCACTAAGATATAGCTTATTTAGGCTCAGATTATGGTGCCTTAGTTAAGAATATTGTAAGTGTAAATTCTATTTCAAGATGTATATAAAGCACAAATTATATTGCAGTGCCTCACTAACTTATAATCACCTTAGAGATATCTTACGACAAATTGTAACTGGATGCACACACAATCACAACATAGCTCACTCATTGTCTCTAATTGGTTAGCTCATTTCTCCCAAGGGAGACTTATGTGTGAGGCACTGCAATACCAAGTTAAAATTGTTCTTAAACATGCCTATTCGTATGATGAATTGTAATGTTAAGATCAATTGAAAGACTGAGGTACTGCAATCTCAGCCTTAGTTTATAAGTAAATTTGATGTTGATTATTTACATGGGCGTCGGCACAATGGGGCAAGGGGGGGGACTTGCCCCCCCCTCTTGAAAATTCTAATAAGCATTTTTTTCTTTAACTTATTGTTTCTGGCGACGCCACTGATTGTTTACTACATGTATTATTCTAACTGTTATATATTTTCCTTTAGCAGTATTCCACTTGTCTCATATAATTTACTAAAAACAGGTTTTGCATAAAAAAAAAAAAAAAAAAATATGTTCTTTTGTGTGTATGTATGTTTTTTTTTGGGAGGGGATGATGCTGGTGCTTGTGACAAGCAACAAATATTGTCAGGGAAAGATGATAAAGTAAAAAAAAAAAAAAAAAAAAATCACCCAGGTGTCATGTCTACTGTATGAAACATAATATACACAAATTGCACAGTGCTATGATTGAATAAAGTTTTTCTTTATGTAAGTTATAAAACATTGTTGGACATGGATATTTCCTTTTTATATATATGACAACTATAAAAATTCTTTACCCTTAAACTGCAGTTTAAAAATTTTTTAGATGAAAAGTAATATCTAAAAAAATTTGACAGGTTTGTAAATTTTTGTTGGTATTTGAACCCTATAACACTCCCCTTGGCATTGATCTTAAACTTAAAATCCAAAGGATCTATAAAATTGGTACAAACTGTTCTGCCAGTATCATAGTCACCAGTGAAAAATCCTTGTTCATTTCATACAAAAATATAAAAATGACAAAATTCTATTTAATATAATGAAATTAGAGTATTTAAGGATGTCTCAGATAAAATATGTACTACAATTTTGAATTTCATACCTATTAATATTTTTTTAAACGGAAAAAATAATTGATTTTTCATTCATTTATTCATATGCATAAAATCTTTGCAAATGAGACCAATTTTATATAAAATGATCCATAATTAATTTTCTTACTACGAGTGCAGTTCTATAGATTATTAGTTGATTTGGTGTGACAAGGAGGAATTCTATTGTGGGATTAACTTACATGCTTGATGCTTTGATAAGTATTATCACAAATATTGATACTATGTCATTAAGAAATATTTATTCTTTCGTTAATTTATATACATTCTGCCTTTCTTTTAATTACTCCTAACATTCTTTTGGTCATATTTAGAGTAAAAATAGGAAAACCTTAGGATTTTATCTTTAATATATGGACTATGCTTAAATTTTGTATATTAAAATTTCATGAAATGTATCCCTCCTCCCTCCAACCAAAAGATAATTGATTAAATCAGGGTTTTTTAAATCGGTTAAGAGCAATGCGAAATATTAAAGCAAGGGTTTTTTTAACTTTATGCGGTGAAAAGATTTTAGTTGCACATCATTCGTCAAATTTTGATGGGTATTAACTAGTTTGTTATTAAAATGTGTTAGGGATAATTGTCTTAAATGTAGTCATTAAGTTGGAATTTACAAAGTGTGATTACCGTATATTTCTGAATATAAGCCGATCCGTATATAAGACGAGAGTACATTTTTCCCTTCAGAAATTTGCCCAAAACTGCAAACCTGTGTATAAGCCGAATTTAAAAAATACTCTTTTAAAGTTCAAGTATATCACCAAAATGGTGAAAATATTGCCAATCTAAAAAACTTTTAGGATAATCTGTTCAATGAAATTGCGCGAAATGCATGCTTATCCAACTGAATTCCTTAGCTATGACGTAAAATGATTGCTGTGTGTTCACTAACGGCAATAGTTTTAACTCTGGCAACCTTATCAGAAGGGAGGCTAGCACAGGCATCGAACAGACGCTCTCGCACACACAGTGAAGGACAAGTGCCGGCAGCTGAAAATGATAGTCGCCGAAATACCAGGGGGCCTAACATCGATGCTGCTGTCGCTGGATGTTTGCATAAATAAGCCATTTAAAGACCGATTGTGTCGATTTTTTTTTAATGACGTATCTAAATTATTTTGTATATTTCTACTTTTGAGTATTTTTACCAGTGCCTCAAGGCAATCTTCAAAAAAAAAAAAAAAAAAAAAACGAAGATTTGCCACTTTTTTTGATAGTGTAAGCCTAGAAACATTTTAAACAGAGATGATTTAATTGTATAAATTAAAAATATGATCAGGAGTCCTGTTTTTTCAAGTTTCTCTTATACTATTTCCGAATCAGACAGAGAAGTTACTCCGTTTGTGCAATCTGCCAATGACGTCAGCTATCAGCAAGTCAAAAAAAAAAAAAAAAAAAAAATGTAATCACACGTGACTACATCGAGCTGCTCTAGAAATAAATTTAAAATTGCTAATTTAAGAGTTTTATAAGTGATAATTATTTAAAAATAAGGTTTAATATCACTATTTTACTTTATATATAGTTTTAAGCTTAACCACTTCACTGGCCACTGTAGTATGTGGAAGGTTACATTTCCCCCAAGTTATCTCGGGATGGCCAGTGAAGTGGTTAAAATATATACATTCAATCATTGTTTCTAAAGTGCATTTTTTTGCTAGAAATGTGGACTCGAATATAAGACGACCCCCATACTTCAGCTTCTGAAAAATTTCCAAAAATTCTCGACTTATACATGGAAATATACGGTACATTATAAGATTTTTGTTAACATTTTATTTAAAATTATAAATCTAACTTGTATTTTTTTTTTTTTTTCTCGCTTATTTATTCTAAAAAAGGACCCTTCACAAAATTTTTCCCCTTAAAAGAAGACCTTTGATTAATCTGTTTTATTTCAAAAATTAATCTTTCATAGGACAAACAAGCTACGTGAATAATTGGACATGCTCTGCTGTATTTTTCCCAAAAGCTGATATTCAATTTCTAATTTATAAAAGGTTTCTATGCATAAGTGGGTTTAGCACTATAAAAGTGAACCATCATGGTCTAAAATAAAACCTTAATTGTAGTTTTATTTTGCAAAATTACATTTTTGCAATTTCACAAAAAGAGGACCCTAGCCGAAAAGTTCGGAAAAACTTGTTTTTCACACTAAATTTAAATTCACAAAATTACATGTAAATTTTTCACAATTTGACAAAAACGGGGCTCTGTCTGAAAAGTCTAGACAGATCCCTATAACTAAGTTTAACATATGCCAAGGATCCATGATGATAAATATCTCTTTGCCAGTTATAGGATGGTAGAAATAATGATTTAATTTTTCTGCTGAAAAGTTTATACCCAAAGTATATGCACTATTGAATCTGCTGCCACCAAATGTTGAAGAACACTACAACAATATTATCTCTCCTACTTACAGGAAAGCTCAATCTCACCATCTCTAGTGTATAATAGCAGAAAACTTGATATGTAAAAAAATTAACATGAAAAATTACCTGAACTTAATCTTGTTGTTTGTCATCCAATAGGTTGTTAGACATGACTAGTAGCATGCCATCCAATAGACTGTTATGCTGTAATTTTTTCAGTGTACATGAAGGCTACAATTCAGCTTATAAGGCATATAAATACACCAAACTTGATATGCGAAGTGGCCATTATGAAAAAATATAGATTGATTTAATTTTAGTGTATACAGCTAAGGAGAGGGCAAACTAAATTTCATTATATTTTTAAAATGTAGTTGCACTTATATGGTTGACTGCATAGTCGGTTGAGGTGATTAAGCATGTCTGTGTATGAGCACCTCCTGTAACAAATTTTTATGCATGAAATGAGAGCCAGAAAATTGTATTTACAAAAACTACTTTGCTTGTTTCAGTTCAACCCAAACACACAAAACTTAAAGCCAAGCCCACTAAAACTTTACTCACCAAAAAAGGTTAGAGCAACCTGTGGGTTAAATAGTTTATCCCAAAATTAGCACTGTACTTAACAGTTTGCATAATAAAACCCTATTTATGTAACTTTAAATCTCTAAATGACATTAAAAAAAATGTTTTTTTACCAATTGGAATTTTCTAAGATAGGAGAACTGCTTTCCTTGCCCCCATACAGGTCTTGCAGCATTCCTAACATTTTATGATTATTTTATTATAGTGTCATCATTTAAAAAAATAAAAAATAAACTTTTGATTAAAATAGCATTAAAAGATTCAAAAATATTCAAGAAAGATTTCTTATTGACGGATAGTGGTGACAAATACAGTGAAACTTGAATAATTCGAACTTGTTCAATTCGAAATTCTGGATAATTCGAATTTTTTACTCGGTCCCTTGAATTTTGTATTAAAATAATGTTAAAAAATCATGGATAATTCGAATTTTTCATACGATTACCTTCAATATATTACAGTAAAATTTGTTCCCGAGATTTTTCTCAGTTAAAGTGCATTTTTTTTTTTTTTTTTTTTTTTTTTTTTTAACAGAAGGATAAGAAAATGCAAGAGTATTTCCTAACTGGTGCATCAGAAGATAGGGTCCATGTACATGAATTTCGATGGTTTTTTAATTAAAAGTCATGTCTGATGTAGAAGATTCTATTTTTGTATCAATTGATAGGTTGAAGTCATGTGGCATGACACAAAGATTGTACTTAAAGAAGCAATCAAAAATATCTGACTATTTTTAAAAAAGCGTTGAATAATTAAGCTCGTAAGAAAATATTGATTTAATGGAGGGGGGGGGGGATGTAGCAATATTCTTAGATATACAGTTTATGAGTTAAATCTTTGATCGTAGAGTTTTATTTATTTGTTTTTTATTTATGTCTTCTTTCTGACAAAATAGTATATGTAATTCGAATTTTTGGATATTTCGAATTTTTCTCTGGTCCCTTCAACTTTGAATTATCCAAGTTCTATTGTATAATAAAATAATCATAAAATTTTAGGAATGCTGTGAAGCCTGCCCTATGAGTTGAAACCAATATTTCCAATGCTTGTTTTAAAAATCCAAAAGTGCAAAAGTCCACTGAAGGTGATTTTACAGTCAATTTTATTTTCATTCAATTTGATACAATTTATTTCTACTTTTAGGTTCTTTTCTTTAGTAATCAACCTACTGCAATCACTTTGTTTATCTATCTACCTACATACCTATCTATAATGAAAATTTTGTCATCACGATAACTCCCGAAATAATGCTCCAAATCGAATCAAATTTGGACAGGGAACTGATCTTATAAATATCTAGGATGTTCGTTAACCAAGTTGCTTCGACTTTTTGTTTTCAAGTGGCAGCCACTTGAATATTTCAAACCCACATTGTAAAAAGCAGATTTAAAGCAAGATTTGCTTGAACTTTGATGTAAATACAGGCCACATAAGGGTCTCAATGAAGTTTATTAATGACCTTTATCTGCCATTTTTAATAAAGTGGCGGATATCTTAAGTTAAGCAGGACCACTTGAAATCAGGCTACCACTTGAAAATTTAAAATCACAATAATTTCTGAAATAATACTCCAAATCAGACCAAATTTGGACAGTGTCTTAATGTATCTTGTGAATATCTTGGATGAGTTTCTTAACCATGTTGCTCCACTATTTTGTTTTCAGCTGGATATCATTTGAAAATTTCAAATTCAAATCGTAAATTGCATATTCCTAATTTATTTGAATTTTGATGTATACATAGACCATATAAGTATCTCAATCACTTTATCTGCTATTTTTAACAAAGTGTGAATGTTATAAACTAAGGGAGACAACTTGAAATTAGGCTACCATTTGAAAATTTATAAACATAACTTTTTTAATTCTGATTCAATTCGAATCAAAGTTGAACAGTGATCTTATAATATAATTATCTTGGATGAGTTTACTGCGGAACTTGTTCCAATTTCTTGTTTCCAAGTTGCGGCCACTTGAAAATGTGATATCAAGATAACTTTTAAAATACTAAATTGATTCAAACAAAAGTTGGATAGTGAATTTATCAGTATCAATTTATCAATAATTATATATATATCTTGAGTCAAATATCTTGGATACGTTTGCTTGGTAAAATGATCTGCAATTTTATTTCCAAGTGATAGCCACTTAAAAATTTGTCGTTATGATAACTTTTCTAATACTAAATCAATTTGCATCAAATATCAGTAGTGGATTTACCATTCATATATCACAGATAAGTTCGCTGGGCATCTCACACCGCTTTTTTTTCCAAGTAGTGGCCATGTAAAATCACTGTGCCACTTGAAAAATTCTTATCACAATAATTTTTGAAATAGGGGAAGAGGGGGGACATTGGGACACTTTTTATAAAAGCATATTATTTTCCAATTTATAAAAGTTTTAATGCTTTCATGCATTTTTATTTAAATACTTGTGTTATTGGTCACCTTTTAAATGTGTAATGAGCATTGTTTAATGTATTTTGCAAACAGAAATAATTAAAACATAACTTATGCAAAAGTGTCCCAATGTTTCCCGTGCAGGGGCAGATTGGGACAGCACTGATTTAATGATGGGGCACTTTGGGACAACCATCTTTTTATTTATCTAATTACAATATTGCAAAATATTTTGCTAAAGTAAATGAAAGGCTTTCAAAACAATGAATTTGATACAATAACAAATAATAATAAAGTAGGTAATTATGAAAAAATGAAATTGTTATGAAGCATTACTGCATATTCATATCTTAACGCACATCAAAACCCTGCAAGTCTACACAAAACTTTAATGTTATGTAGGATCGTGTTGATGGCATAGTTAAGTTGAGAACATGATATTAAATAATCTTTTAACAAGAGTTCTTGTTCAGCTGTGAATATTTGTTGAGATGTATATTTGGATTGAAACTTATAATTTATATTTGTAGTACACACTCAATCTTATTTTCTCTCATTTTTTTTTCAATCTATTAAATAATGTAGATTTTGGTATATAATATTTAATTGCAACTTCCCTCACAGAAAGTTTATCTTTGATTATTTCATTTATTGCTTTTTCTATATTTTCTTCTGAAATTTTAGTTCTTTCAGTTTTTGGCTTATAATTTCTAATCATTTTCTATTTATTTAAAGAATACCTAGAAAAAAAATTAATACAATTAGCTTATATGTGCAAAAAATAAGTAAATAAATAAAAATATATTGGTGTTAGAAATGAATGGACCATTGGAGCAGTCCCAATGTACCCCATCAGGTCATTTTCAAAACAAATGTTTAGGTCTAATTTTCTAGAGCACATAGGCTAATGATCTATAGTGGAAATGAAAGTTTAATGTTTATAAAAACACATACTACTTTTAAAAATTAAAATATTTATTTCCTATTACCTAAAAAATCAACATTAGTTTACTTGAAAAAAAATTACTTTTCATATGATAAAATAAACTAACCTTGTTCACAGGCAGCAGACTTGAATGATTGAGTTGAAATCACAAATATGAAGATGTACTACTAAGTGCCACCTATTGTGATTTTTTACAAATTTTATTTTGCAATTATAAAGGGATAAAAGCCTTTGTCCCAATGTACCCCCTTCTCCCCTACTGATTTAATTTGAACTAAAGTTGGACAATTAACTTATCATACAAATATCTTGTATGATTTCGCTGGAGAAATTGCTTTGCCATTTTGTTTTCAAGTTGCAGTCACTTAGACTGCCACTTGAAAATTTGTCATAACAATAACTTTTGAAACACTGCACTAATTCGAACCAAAGTTTGACAGTGAACTTATGCTTTAAATATCTTGGACGAGTTTGCTGTGCAACTTGCTCCATTATATTGTTTCCAAGTAGCGGGCGCTTGAAAATTTGTTATCACAGTAACTTTTGAAATACTTAATCAATTCAAACTAAAGTTGAAAAATGGATTTATCATTCAAATTTCACCAAGTCCATTAATAATTTGTAGCTGCGATTTTGAAACAAAATGGTGGCTACTTGATAAGGAGAAAAAAAACAACCTACCCTTCCGAATGAGCCGGAAGGACTTTTTTTTTTTTTTCTTGGCTAAATAAGCATTAGATGAAGGTGTGTGACTAGAGATAGTGTGTAATCTAAGAAGATATAAATCTTTCTTATAAGAAGGTATAGTTATATTACCTTCAAGCCATTTATTAATTTTAGGAACATTGCCATATTAAATCTGTTAATTCTACATTCTCATCAAATCAAAATGACAGCAGATCATATTCTAAACTTGGCAAATCACATAATGCAAATGAGAAATTATAAATACGATATTGTTTTCTTAAAATGCAAATCACTTTCTGCAATGTCATCACGTTACAAAAATGTAGGGAAAAAATCTGTGTATGTTCTATTGGATGCAAAAACTGTTATTGCTTTTAAGTCTGTGAAAACAGTGTCGCACACAATATAGATATGTTATCATCATCATCATGAAAATGTTACAAGTACTTTAAAAATAGATAGAAAAGTGTTTTTATTTCCCTCAAAAAATCACCCATTACATTATTATTATTATTATTTTTTAATTAAAGGGGAAAAAAAAAAATTTCCTTTAGAAAACCTAGAAACCAAAATCTGAAAGGAAAAGATTTATCACAAATTTTTCATTGAAAGAAGAAAATGAATAATTTTAGCAATAAAATGTGACCAGCCAAAAATTGAACATTGGTTCTTCAGTGTAACAGGGTTCATACTCATATATGGGGAAAAAATTCCCTGAGTTGCCAGACAATTTTCAAGATAATATTAGCAACATATTACAAGTAACACTCCTCTAGACAGGACAAAATACACAGCTACTTCCACTGTATGGTGTCATATTACTGTCGACCATGATAGAAATTCAGGTAGAAATAATTGTTTACATGCATATTTTCAATTGAATTTTGATATGAAGCTAAACAAGAAAAATATAACTTCAGAAGAAAGAAAATATTTGTTTTTCCAGGTTTTATAACCAATTTTCCCTGATGAGTATGAACCCTGTGTAATACACCAATATCCAACTACTAATAACCCAGTTGAATCCTGAGCAACATTATAACACATGGAAATTTTCACTGATTTTGCAAATAATGATGCAATGAACTAATAATTAACATCAAAAGTTGACTAGTTTAGCTGAGTGGTAGAGCATTGCTGCATAATGCCAAAATACCCAGATTTGATTTCTGACTTGTTCATTTTCTGCTTTTGTTATGAATTTGGTTTAATAAACACATAATCAAAGACCCAGTGGCAGAAACACTGCAACATAGTCGCAGACACAGAAAAACGGCTTGCAGACAGTTTTTGTCTGCACTAATAAAAAAAAATTATTCCGCAACTTTCGAACACTTTGTCTGTAGTAATAAAAAAAAATTGCCTGCAACTTAGAATGTAGAAAACGAGGGGAAAGAAGCTAAAAAACCCCATAGAAACAGCATGGGAAGAAAAGGAAAAAAACTCACAATGTCAAGTGTGTTAAAAAAAAAGAAAAAAAACACGCTCACACTGGAAGTAATAGGGGGACAAAATTGACTAGGAAAATACATCGAAGAGCGGGAATCGGGCAGGCTGGGGCATGGGTCCTATCGTCCAGGGTTAATACGTCTCGTTTGCAGTCATAAAAAATTGTCTGCAATTTACGGACATTTTTCGCCTGCGACCATGCACTACCAATGTATGACGCCTTAGATGCTCTCTGGTAGTGTAAGCCATTTTCACCCCTGATTACATGCAAATTTTGCAGACAGATTATGAAATTTTTAAAGCATGTCACAGACAGCTACAAAACTTTCTGCCACTGGGATCAAAGTTTCCTTCTCAATTATGCAAAGGATTTATTCTTTTCATCTTACACAGTACAAATTTTAGTTCTGAGCCTTTTTTTTATAAATTATTTTTTAAATACATATATTTAGGGTTAGAAAAGGCTATAAAAATATTTTTATAATTTCTTTACTGTTTTAATCAAAATCTGTGTTTGACGCATTATATGAATCGCTGTGCACTGATTTCTATTTTGACGCTGAATATTTCAGCTTTGATTGTATCTAGTCAAGTGATGAAAACTGCAAGTGAAATTTATCCCCTAAATCTATCCAAATCATGAATAGTGCAATATTCAAAAAAAGATTTATTATCTACTTTAAAATTATTTAGTGTTACCATATATTGATGAAGTTTAGTGTAATATGAGGCAAATGATCTATTTTTATGTAAATCAGAGGAATAAAAAAGCAATCTCCCCCCTCCACCCCTGAATTTAATAGCAGATGAAATTTTAACTAATTAAAAAATGCATGAGTGTGCAGTGTGGGATTAGGATGCTATAAAAATGAAATTTTATCATAAGCTCTTGTATAAATATTGAATATAAAATAATAATAATAAAAACTTCATGAAACAACAAACTTTTGCTTAAACAAAAAATATTTAATTGAGAAAAACAATATAAATAATATGATTATTTAAAAACACTGAATTTTGAATGTAACATGAAATATATGTACATACATACATATAACAACAACATAACTACAGATGAACTTTTGTACAGTCAGGAATATTTTGTGTTTGTATGTACTGTTCAGAGTAAAATTTTAATACTACAAAAGTTTTTACAACATTTTTCTTTCACAGGGGGGATGGGAAAATGTAAAATTCCCTTAAATACAATTTGAGCCAAAATCTTACAAAATTAATTTTACAGCTGAAAATAACTTCTTCAATGTTAATCATTATAAACAACTCTTGATATAAATCAAATAGACTTTTTTTTTTTTTTTTTTTTTTTTTTTGACATGGGATACATAAAATTCAATATTAGAAAGACAGATAAATACATAAATATATTTTTTAAATGTTGTGACAATGATGATTTTTATAGTTAAAATAATAGATTATTACTACACAGTAAAATTCATCAAAAATTTCTGAATCTGGATTGATAGGCCTAATAATAAAAACAAAACAGTAATAGTAATTTTAAAAATATATATAGTTTTGTAGATGTCTAAAATACTTTGATTTATTCAAACTAATTCAGTTTTCTAAGAAATATACTGATAGCAGTTATAAAAAATAAAAATAAGATAAAGTATTTGTACACCTATAAATTTTATTGGTAAGAGAATAACAAATGGACACAATTGATTTTATAAAAGCTATCTTGTTAAATAAAACAAATTTTTGTAATAAAATTAACAACATTATAATTTGTATCAGGGTTCACACTAGAAAAAAATAAAAATAAAAATACTGAGTGAGATTTTTCAAACTTGTGTGAGAAATTACATACATTAATTTAGATTTTTTTTTCTTTCAAGAATTACAAAAATGCAAATCAAACAAGTGTAAAAAATGTTAAAAATTGATATTTTTCATCTTTTCCCTTTTATGATTAAGAGGAGTAGCAGAATCTAATCTTCAAGAAGCAGAATCTAAAATTTCATCAAAAATGCAAAAGGAATTACTCAAGTACTTGTCACTTAATCTGTTCCAAAATTATTTTTATCTGATTTTGTGTATATATTATTAGTAATTTTCTAGTAATGTTTAGCAATTAAATATAGCCAAAAATATAATTTAGAATTACTGGTGGGAAATAAAATAAAAAATCCGGAATGCAAACACCCCGGAATACCATAAAATCCCTTTTCCAAATGTGTTGCAGCACTGACCTTGAATAGATGATTATCAAAAGCAGGTTTGGATGAAATGATGAAAGATAGATTTACCGGCACTCTGTATGTACACCCAGTGGTAGCAGGGATAAAAAGGGTGAACGGGTTATATTTAAGAAAATGGAATAATTTCACTATCCTCAAGGAAAGGGGGGGGGGTGGCTTACATTTGAGGGAGGGGTTACTTTAGGGATTTTATGGTATACTTTTTCACATATTAACAAATCTTTAGAATTAAAATGTTTTTTAAAAATAGTTACTCAATTTTTCTTTTCTGTTTTATTATTTTAATCAAAAATTTCTAGAAATCAAAAACAGAAGGTCACAGGTTTCAAACCAATGAATTACCCGATGCAACTAAAAAATAGATGTAATACTCAATGAACAATGCAAAATAAAAGTAGGGGAATTTCCTCCATATGATGTATTTCTGAGTGTGATTTTTTTAAATATAGTGAAATTCTCACAATCCACCCTCTAGTGTTAAACCCTGTGTATTACTATAATTTTCTTTGAAGATTTTGAAACAATTAAAGTAAGTAATTTAAAAAAGATAAATATATATATATTGTTACAAAACTAATACAATCTATATTTAAAAAAGACAAATAAATAAATAAATATATATTTTTTAAGTTAAATTTTCAAATGAAATTTTTTTTAGCATATCTTATAATTTTTTTCTTTTGTACAAGCTCAGATATTATTTTAAAACATTATTTGACACAGATTTAACAAACAAATCCCTTTAGATTAAAATGCATAATTACAGGGGTAGTAGTGGCTTCAAAAAAATTTCAGGACACAATTTTTATAAAATTTCAGGACAATTTCAGGACACACGCACTAAAAGTTACCCATTTTCAGAAGATTTCCAGCTATCATTTTACAGTAATTTAACTATATAAATTACATAATGTGGTAAAAATACTTACTTAATAAGTTAAAAATATAATTTATTAAGGTCATAAAATACAATTGCACTAAATACAACTTGTTTTCAAAGATATATATATAAAAAAAAGAAGAATGAATGAATTTACAAATAGCTATAATGTGTATTACAGCAGTTTTAATTTCTAACTGCTTTTGTGACATTAAAATTTTATAAAAAACTTAGTACTTTTTATAGTAAAACTTCATATTTATCTATATTAAGTCTATAAACAAAGTTATGTAGTTAAAAAGGATCTTATAAACTAATGTGATAACTAAGAAAAATTATATATATGTAACAAAAGTTTTCACAAAAATACTTAAACTTAATGAAAAATGGATTCAAAAACTATGTACAAAAAAATTTAGTACAGTCTTCTTCAAATATTATTTTTTTAAAAGTAATTTTTTTTCAACATCAGACTTATTTTGTTTAATCATAGATAATTTTTTTTCAACAGTCTTAAGTGTTGCATTAGCAGTTTCTAACATCATCTGTCCAATTTTAATGGTTTGCATATCATTATTTTTTATCCCACATTGCAATTTTTCGGAGGCTTCGTTGCACAAAACATGAGCAGCTTTTTCTTCATCCCTCAAATCATTTTCTTCCGAGCTTAATTGCTTAAATTTATGTTGCAGATCTTCTTTTTCTTTTTTTTGGGCTTTGGCAGTTGCATGATCTTCCTCAAGCTTTCGTTTTTGAGCTGCTGCTGTCTTTATTTGATCCAAATAAGCATTATATTGAGCATATGACTGTTCTATATATCTAATCATCTCTTTTGTTACCAAAGAAGGAATTGAGGGATGTTTCATCAAATGATCCCTGCAAAAGCGTAAAGAACGAATTCCCATTTCTGATATGCTGCTCCTATCTTTTGTAACGATGTTATTATTTATGGAAAATCCTCTCTCGGGCACTGCATTGCTATGAGATAAAGTCAAACAAATTTTAACAAATCTAACTAAGTGGCAAAATTTGAAATTACCGAAATTGTCTTTAATTTTAGATATGTGGGCCCAATACTTGCATATATCATTGCTGTTGGTAAATTCAGATTTGGCTTTAGCAAGATCTTCATTGTTGTCACACATATACATCTGAAATTCTGATTTAATTGTATCGCACATTTGATCACTCTTACAAACTTTACTAAACTGCAACAGAAGTCGGCTGATACCTTCCTTAGATTTGTTGTTTTCCTTCTGATTGGGATGAATATATTTTAAATCTTGTAATATGGTGTTAGATAAGGGTAGTGTTTTCTGTAAATAACCACACATTGTTATGTAAACATTTCTCATGTTATGGAGGATGTCTTTATTTTCACTTGGTAAGAGTAATTTTTTGGCATCAGTTCCTATTTCAAGATTTTTTAGCGATACCCATAAACTGGCATCATCACAGTTAATATTAACCAATGGTAAACCTGTTTTCTGACCAACTACATCAGGTTTCAAGAAGAGTAACATCAGTTTTCTCACAAGTTCATTAAGCTTCTCATACATGACATGAATTAAAGGGGACTCCGATTGGAATAAAAGCAAATATGGTTTGAAAATATTGCATAAAGAACATACCATATGCAAATAAATTAAACTATCAGGATTTTTCAGAAATGAGCAGATCTTTACGTATTTATCAGAAGTATTAACATTATTCTTCGGCAGGACAGATAAAAAATATTCTTTAAGAACAGAATATTGTTCGATCAATCGTTCGCACACAGGGCCTAATGTCAGCCATCTACTTTCCACATGGCGCTGAAAAAAATGGCTTGCAGTTTCCTCGTCTAATAGTTCAATCTGAATGTTGTGGTAGTCTTCCCGTCTTGCAGCAGATAGTTTAAACCAGCTGAAAACATTGAGAGCAAAATCGTCAATTTCAGAATTTAAAATATCTATGCCTTTTTTCAGTGACGTATGAATTTGGTGTAGAACACACGTTCCTATATCAATTAACTCTTCTAAGCCTTTGGAATGGAGATATGAATTTAATTTCTTTTTAAAAGCCAAATTGACCTTAGGACCATCAGATGAACACTGAATGAGTTTTTCAAGGGGCAAATCATTATCGCTTAGAAATTTTAGAAAACATTCCAAAATTTTGTCAGCTTCAGCATGACCTAAAAAGATGGAATCAGCATAAAAGATATTAATTTTATCCAATTTATCTGACCAATAAGAAATATAAATGTCTAACTGTTTTTTCACTTGTTTGTTAGTGGTCTCATCGAAATAAACAGTAAAATATGTATTCACAAGATCTAAAAAGTTTTGTTTTCGAAAATAAGGAGCCAAACCAAATTTTGTAACATACCTGGCCTTAGTTTCCGATAGTTTTATTCCTTTTGCAATAGTAGAATCTTCAAAGGCAGAAGAACACATGACGTCTAGTTCTCCAATAGACATAAAGGATAAATTACATTTTATGCCAGTCATCAAAATAATCTCTTCAGCTCGCAAATTTTTCTCTTTTTCCGAAGTTGGAATCCATGGCATTTGTTTTCCTGCTCCAGACAATACTAGAACAGTTTCTGATTTTTCACCACTTTTCGATTTTGATGACGTTTTTTGTTCGCTAAAGACAAAAGTGCTTTGACATTTAAGTCCTTTCATTTTCGAAACATGTTTCGCACTGTCACTATGAGATAAAAGTTGAGAAAATCCCATGTTAGCAACACTAAATTTCTTTTCACATACTCTGCAGAATGCCGAACTGCCATCAGAATCAGGGCATTGTGTGCACCATTCCGAAACTATATTACCGTTTCAATCAACTTTAGACAGCCAGTCAGAGGAAAACTTAGTGATTCTGGGCATATTAATGCTAAATTAATTAAGCTCCATTAAACAAGCAAAAACCGAAGTGAAATACATTTGAACCCGCGATAAACATTATGCGAAACGCGCTTTCATTTCAAACTGCCGCTCTCTATATCGCATCGTAACAGACAGCGGTGTGGTAGCTTCTAAAAAACCCCGGCCAAAGAAGTTCTTTGTCCCGGCGCCTTTGCCGGCGCTTCGCGTTCCTGTATGTATGAATGCACCGCGCCATCCAAGTTCTTCCCCCCTCTAAAATACAGCGCGGCGAATTTTCCTCCCTCCCTCCCTTCCTCTTCGGGAGTTCGGAACGGAGTCTTGCGTCATCCTCCAGCACACGCTTTCCCCTTGCGAGCGCGTATAGTTATGCGTTCGTTCCGTCGCTGCGGCCTTGATCAGAAGTTTCCGCACTGTCAGTCCGGCAGCCTTCTGTGCTGAATATCAGTTGAACTAAAATTTCAGGAAATTCAGGACATTAAGTGAAAATTCAGGACATTTCAGGACAATTTTTTTTTCTTCAGGAATTTCAGGACAACTACGACCCCTGTAATTAAAATTTTCTTGATAAAAACTTAATACAGTATAAGTATATACAACAGACATAAAACATTTTTTTTTATCTACACATATAACATGCACAGTTATTTCATTTTATTATTTATTTAACATTATCAAACAATTCGTAAACAATTAACTTATTTTGGGTGAGTTTTAAACAAGCTCTCAATGACATCATAAAAAAAAAAAAAAAAAAAAAAAAAAAATTTCAAAGCACACATCATAAATGACATTTATAGATAAACACATATAAAAAAATACAAATGGTGTTTTTCTTATAGTAAGAATGGCCGAGATAGTTTATTTACATACTGCACAAATAAAATGCTTATCTGTATGAGTTGCTAGTTCATTGTATTTTGTTTTCAGAGACATATATTTCAAATGAATGTCTGATTCCATACATTAAAATTCACTCTCAGAAGAATCTCAATGAAACAAGCAACCCAATATCACAAAGAAATTATTCAGCATTTATGAGGACCTTGAATGAAAGGGTGGCTACAGAAATTCATAAATAATGTTCCCTGACTGATTTTGAAGATTTCCATGATATCCATTACCTATTTCATACATCCCATAATTTTGTGTATATCACACTCTTGTGTAATGTACTCGCTAAACCACAGCAATCCAGATACACAGCTTACACCTTGCCATATCTTTGAGTGTCTGACAATAAGTGTGAACTTGAGAGAAATTGGTGTATTGCCGTCACTGATAGACCTATATGACGACAACATCCAACAAATTGCAGATGCAGTTATAAAGATCCACGGTTTAATCTAATTCGACTACGTCATGGACATGAAAAAAAAAAAAAAAAAATCTATACTGATAAGAAAAAATATCTCAATTTTTTATTTTTTTTTTATTTGCTGATTTTTTAACAAACACAAAAATGAAAATAAAATGAAAAATTTAAAATCTTGGAGAAATTAATACAATTAAAAAAACAGGGATCACTTCAAATGCACAGCATATTAATATCAGAACGCAAAATTATTCCTCAAGTTGTTGCACTAAAAATATTTTATAAAAATAGTAATACTGTTTACTTGGCGAGATTCAACTAGAAAGCAGTAAATCCTGTGCAATCATGGCTAAGATAACGCCTGTTTGGTGATCTTTCTGTCATGTTCAGGGAGAAAATGAAATCTTCTACGATTTTTAGGTGTTTTTACGAAATTCCCTGATTTTTTTCCCGATATTTCCAGTTTGGTAAAGTACCCTGATTTTTCCATGATTTCCCTGATTGTCACCACCTTGAATAAGTTCTCGCTGTTTTCTAACACATGGCATTACCAAGACTACATGCATGGAATTTCAGATGGTGACACCTTTACAAGGAATTACGGGTCCGTAAACTTGAACTTTAGTGTATGTCAGTTCACCACAGTGCAAACAACATTTTCTCCTCCTTAGCTCCAAAAATGTGAAGTTTTGTGCAATGTAAAAAGCACTTGCACGGAATTTTACTGCACTATTTCATTCAAAACAAATCTGCAGCTGATGCACACAGAATTCTTGTTCAGACTTATGGTGAGCATGCTCGGTCTGAAATGACATGCAGAGGCTGGTTTTGAGGCTTAAAAAATAATGATTCCGATCTTGGAGATAAAGAAACTCTGCCGCACAGAAAAAGTTCGAAGACAAAGAGTTGGAGTAATTACTTAATGAAGACCCCAGTGGCAGAAAGTTTTGTAGCTGTCTGCGACAGGCTTTTAAAATTTCACAATCTGTCTGTGAAATTTGCATGTAATCAGGGGTGAAAAAGGCTTACACTAAAAAAGCCTGAAAGCTGATAGCAGCATTACTTTTTTTTTTTTTTTTTTTTTTTTTTTTGGGGGGGGGGGGGGGGGAGGGTTAGGGTGGACCTAACAACAGTGGTGATTTTGTGCAACAATACACAAATACAATTTTACTACAGAACAATATAGTATAAACAATTATAAAATAATAAGTTGAACTCATTCAATTAAATATTTATAGCAATGTTTGACACAACACAATCTAAATAATTATAAATAATAAAAGCATTAGTTTTAGTTTTGATACAGAAATTTTTATAAGTGAATTTTGAGGTGGAGGAGCAGTTTTAAATGAAATTAGCACTTTTCTACATTCTATTAGAATCTCGGTAACAGGTAACAGGAGAAAAGAATACACGCATAATGCTGCCTATCAAGGGAGATCTAGGCTCCCTAGATCGCCGTGGTTAAGCATTGTTTTGTATTACTACCGAGGTATCTATCTATAGGGGGCTCTAGAGTTCCTACAAGAGAGAGTATCATGCATCGGTAGCACATTGTCGCAGGCGAAAAATGTCTGTAAATTGCAGACAATTTTTTATGACTTCAGACAGAGACTGCCCGAAAGTTGCAGGCAATTTTTTTTATTAATACAGACAAAGAGTGTCTGAAAGTTGCAGACTAATTTTTTTATTAATGCAGACAAAAACTGTCTGCAACCCATTTTTCTGTGTCCGCGAGTATGTCGCAGTGTTTCTGCCACTAGGATGAAGACCACGTCAGATGCTAGCTGAACTTGCAAAATCATTACGAGTAGATGACACAACAATTTCAAGATGCTAGAAAGTATTAGGAATGATCCAGAAGCAAGGACATTGAGCACTGTGGAAAAAAAAAAAAAAAAAAAAACAGCAAGAACTTATTCAAGATCCTAATATACAAATGATGACGTGATTATTTGGGTTTTCTTACATGAAAATAAATAATAATACAGTATAGGATCCGTTATCCAGAAAGCTTGGGACCTGGGGTATTCTGGATAAGGGGTTTTTCTGTAATTTGGAACACTTTACTATATGTATAAAAATGGTACAATGTAATTTCATAAATAGAAGGATAAACATGAATAATATATATAAACACATTACCTATAGATTTGTTCATTTAATAAACTATTTCCACAAAATAAAAAACATTCTTAATTAGAATTTTAAACTATAAATAAATTAAAAATAAACAAACATATATAAAATTAAATTTTGATCTTGAGAGTAAAATCCTTTCATTTGAATTTTAGAAATATTTCTATAATAGTTTTTTGCTTATAGTGTGTCTCTTGTACCTATTAATTGTTTATAAATGTTTCAAATATTTTTAGCACATAATGCTAAATATTTTGTGAAATGAATTCTAATAATAAAGGAAATTAATAAAAACTATTTAAAAATTTTATAACAATTCGGGCTTCATGCATGCAACCTGATATCAAGGATAAAATTCATCAAATATTGGGCAGTTTAAGGAGTATGTGTTATTAATGTTTATCTATTAAAAAATACCATAAAAATTCATTTTCTAACCTAAATTTGCAAAATTATCTACTAATTATTTAGACAATTTTGTGCTCACCGTATTTCCTTAGAATAACACCATAGCATTAAAGAAAGTATGTTGTAAAAATATAATTCTGACTGTTTCTATTGTATAACTTTCATTCTTAAATTTTACGATAATTAAAAATTTTGGTAGTTGGCATTTTGCATTCTGGTTTTCAGAGCATTCTGGATAATGGGATTCCGGATAACAGATCCTTTACTGTAATAATAAAAACTTTCATAACAAAATAGCTCTCACTTAATTAAAAAATGATTAAAAGTCTCCTTTGATAAAACCTCTGCGAAAATACTTCCCAAATGAATAGTTTTTATAATTACAAAACAGATCCATGGATGTCTTGCAGTTGATTTGACAAAATATGTAATTTCAGTTTATACATTTAAAAAATCACCTGATAGCATAGATTGCAAATTGATGTTTTTTTCTTTCTAAATGAATAAATTATTTTGATAAATCATGAAAATGACCAGAATCACTAATAAAGGTTTTCTTTCACAAGAAGGCTAACATTTCATATTTTTGATTTTCCTAGACTTTTTCAGGGGTGGTTCTACCATTTTGGCACATGACATTTTATTAATTATTTTTTGTTTTCAAGATTTAGTAAAAATTCCCAGATTTTTCTCTAATTCTCAAGTTTTTTAGGATTCTCAACTAGACTTGTCTGTGTTTGGTTATGAAAGCTGCACAATGAAATTCTTTGAAGGTTGAATTTAAGTTGAGTGCATTAACATTGCACTGGAGCTACACAGTGTGTTATTGAAGATGGTCAGAAGCAGCATATCCAAGAAAGTAAAGATAATGGTAGCTAAAATGATCCTTGAATATTTTATATAGTTGCATTTTAAAATTTTTAGGAGACAATTTATTATATTCACATCCTTAAAATTCTGTACTATTTTCTTACCTTCTGACTGCCTTAGAAAAGGGTAAAAATACATGTTATTTTTACTGCATATTTTTCACAATTTATTAAAATAAAGACTATATCAATATGAGATGAAAAATATAATTATAGATTTGAAGATAAATATTACGTTTTTTACATATGATCTCCACTGTTAAAATTTTACGATTCGATTGCAAAAACAACTGCAGTTTAGTGAAAAGATATATCTGATTTAATCAGTTAAAAATTCATAGAACTTAATATGTTGCCCCTGATTCAGGTATTGCGATGGGTCCAATATAAACAGAGACCTATAACCCTACAAAATCTGCTATAACATATTACTTTTACATTTACAATAAATTAAAATAATTCACTCTTGAATGTTTTGATCAAATTTGGTCTCGAATCTTTTGTTGTGGTGGACAAAACTATGAAGTTGATCGCACAGGTGTAGGTGTACTTGTATAGGTTAGTGACAATTGAATACAAAAGGATTTTAGGGCTGGGTAGGTTGTTTTCTATAAGACGTCTTTGTAAGGAGTTATTAGCCTATATTTATACAAGTTTCAGAGAAAACCACACAAAACTCTTAATGGCCAAGTCAAGGAATTTGATGTGAATTTCAACTCGAACCCTTCCATCTATCAGCTTTGATAGCAGAACGTATTGGTTACTGGTGGGGCATGCAGCTGAAGGTACTTGCGTGCCAATTTTGCTTTTTTGTAAGCACTGCCTAAGAATTATCCAGAGACATGCCATCACAATTTTTATCATCCACAGGAAGAACTGGCTTTTCCATTTTGGCAGTCAAAGTAGTGGCATATGAAGTTGAGCATTTTGAGAGTTTGCAGAACTGAAACATAAAGCCAAGACACTGTCACAACAACAGTCTCTTTGCTGACTAGTTCAGAGAGGCATAACTTTTTTGAATAACCACTTCAGTCAGTGCTACTTGACTTTCAGTGTTCAAATGCAAAATAGGAAAACTCCTTAAAATAAGAAGTATAAAGCATTTTCAATTCAATTTTACATCTTTGTACATACAAAAAAGTTTCTTTGAGAAAACTTTTAAACATACACTTATAGTACAGTGAAGTTAACCAGTAAAAAAAAAAAATTATTAAAAACTTATTTATGGACAAGTTTTCAGAAGAATATTTTTAGTTTTAAGAAAACTCCTTGTATCTTTTACTGGTCTGTCCTTGATTTTGTTTTCTTGCTTGATTCAGCAGTTGTCTTTTAGTTAGAACCTAAAAACATATAAAATGAAAAAAATAAATAATACATATATATATTATTGTACTAATAATTTACATTGTTTCTTTTTATTTTCACTCAAATATTTTTTTACTGAAATTTCAGATTAAATAATTCTAGGATCTCACAATACAATTTTAGTCAATATCTATACATTATAATAAAAGAAGAGTGTGCATGTGCATGTCTGTTGCTTTGTAGGCAAATGACACAGCTACAGAATTTTGCATGGTGGTCCATTTTGACTTTTCCTGATTTCTGTTTTCCTCTTTTTTATTAATTTAAAATATATAAATTTGTGAAATGATTAGAACTCTGGATATAAAAACATAAAAAGTCTTTCCATGACCCATTAGCTCAGTTAGCAAGAGTGTAATGCTAATCACACAAAGGTTGTGGGTTTGATACTCAGTGGCGGACCTACAACTCTCAAGGCCAAGGGCAAAAATTTCACTGAGGCCCCCTAACTGGAGCCCCTACTATTTAGAGCCCCCTCCCCCCTCACATTTCTTCACTTAAATTTATTACTATAAAATGGCACTGAAATAAATTTTAAGATTGATTCAGAAGCCAAACACCCAAAAGAAGGCCAAGGGCATTGGTACCACTTGTGCTGCCTTAACCTTTTATCTACTGACGGTACTTTAAAGCACCATTACTTTAAAAAAAGTATAAAATCTAATTTATAGAAGAAATGTCAAAGATATTTATAAGAAGGGAACTGATATACCTCCCTTTAATCTCAGTACAAAGCATTAGATGATACATAGAGCCATTTTTGTTCCATAAGGGATTTTATGGAGTGCACTTGCTGTTTTTGCTTGATATTTTTCACGATCTTCATGTGTGCTATAATTAATTCTAATATTATTTCAAGAATATCCCACTAATCTTAGAAAAAATATGAGGAACATAAAGAGTGAATATTTTTCTACACTTTTTTCATGTCGAAATAATTTTTTCGACCTTTATGTACCAGCGGTACACTAAAGTACGACCTTACAAAATTCTCATTAATTATTATGATGAGGTGATGTGCATAATTTTTAACCTATATATCTTTAAATAATGCACTTTAGTAACTAAAAATATATGTTTCAAACACAATTTTTGTCTGTATCATAATGCAGTAAATAAAGGGTTAATTAGATTTTACATAAATGAATTTCTTCTTCTTCTTCATTTCTTTCTTTTTTTTTTTTTTGAGTTGTCGCTCTATGGTCACATTTTCTACATTTTAAGGTTCTTTAGACAGGAACCTACGGCTGAAACATCTGCAGGGAATTTTTCAGGTTAAAATAATGGCACAGCAACTTCACCAAATATATATACTTAAAGGTTATGTTTTTTCGGAGGCTCACTCATGACCTGAGGCCCAGGGTAGGGTAGACCATCCCCTGCACCCCACCCTTGGTATGCAACTGGTGATACTCCAAGAAACAATGTATTACTTTTTGTAGATAACTAATGAAGAAGGTGTCAATTGATAAAAGAAAATTCTTTAGTGTCTTCACAGTATCCTAAACAATATGGATGATGAGAAAGTGATAAAAAATGAAGTTAAACTTAGAGGTGTGTTGATCATTTTGTAGGCAAACAACTGATCGCAGAACTACTTAATTTTGCATGGAGGACCATTTTTGACCTCTCCTGGTGCCCAGGAGCAGAATTATATCCGATGTTCTGCAACGAGACATTAAAATTTGCAGATGTTCTGCAGGTATTTTGTCCAAATTTGTCAAAGCACAGTAAAATGCAAAATAAGCATAAAAATAATACTTATTAGTAAAATATATATTACACATTTATAATAAAACATGATTTAAAATTTTTATAATCTAAAACTGAGGAATACACCCAGAATTTGCAAATTTTTCAATGGCTTTTGGCATTAATATTGTCACATTAATGTGGATATACTACTTACAAAATGTTTATAAATTTTGTCTATACATTAAAACAATGACTGTTTCCAGCAATTTTCTAGCATGCTAACAGATTTACAGGTCAGTTGAGCATATCTAAGTTTTATTAATTTTAGAATGTTAGCTGTATCAATCAACATCATCCAGTTAGGGGATAGATGAAATGTTCTGCAATAGCCTCAATTGTTCTGCGACGTGCGTCGCAGTTTTAAGCACTTTCTGCTCCTGGGTCCTGGTGCACCTTAAAGCCAGGTTGTTTAATTTTTGATTAGTTTCTTGAAAAATTAATTAAAAATTTTTCCAGCTGGAAAGACTGTCTGGTGCTGCTATTTTTGAAATAGAATGATGAAGAAATCTGGGAAATATTTGTATGAACAATGTAGTTCTTGAATAATAGCAGTGGGTCATTCTGTGTCAAATTAACAGAAAAATGTGGTATTTTCAACCTGACATCATCAAATATTTATGAAATTAGGCTCATTTATTTGTTTTACAGAGAAATGAATGTATACTGAGTAATAAGTCCCTATCTCTTTTAGTTTTTGATATACAAGACTGCAAAAATGGGTAAAAAGTACAAATTTTTAAAATTCTTGTACTATAAAATGCACCTGTATTTTGTTCGCTAATTTAATTAGAGGCATAAGTTTTCTGTCATTAGAAAGTATTTAATACAGGCTATTAAATGATATATCACATGCACATATTTTTAGAAATTTACATTTCAAGTTCAGACAAGGGTTGTTACTCAAATAGGAGAATGAAATTCCTTGACTTTTCCAGGTATGTTATCAGAAAATTGCAGTCAAACCATATATTGAGCACTGGCTGTGTTGAGTGCAAAATAATTATGCTACCACCACAAAAGTTACATATTACTTTTACCAAAGAAGCGATCACATTCCATGGGGGTCTTTGTAAGAGGTCCTGTTTAAAAAAAATGACAGGAGCTAACAAAAAAAAAAAAAAAAAAAAAAAAAAAAGAGGAAAAATGACCCTGCTTTGGTAGAATAGGTTTTTTTTTTTTTTTTTTTTTTTTGGGGGGGGGGGAGGTGGGGGGCTATCAAATTCCTTGACTTTTCCAGAATCTGGCTAAAATATTAAATTCCCTGACTTTTATGGTAAATTTTCCAAATTCCCTGACTTTTCCAGGTAGCGTGGCAACTCTGTCAAACACTTTGGCTTTTAACTTTCAATATCACAAAACAGAGTATTTTATTTTTCTTAGAGAGAAAAATAAATGTTCCCACATTTATTATCTATAATTATTGTGCGTTACAACTTGGAACTGCCAAGGGATTCTGAATTATAAATTAAAACTATTCTAATTGGAATTTTGATAAGTATCTGAACTATGATACCAATATAATGACTTCGGAATTATTCACAATATATGAACTAGTTGAAAATAAATTGTTTGATGCTAATTTAAACGATGATCATGTAGAATGTGAAGAAGTTATTACAACTTCCTTCAAAGGTGCAATGGACTGAACTGAAAAGCTTCGAACAACATTTAATGAACTCAATTCAATTCACAATGCAGTTTTCAATACTCATAGACAATCAGCACACCAGGTAAATATTAAAGATTTTTAATGTAATTAAATAACTACCTTTATAAACATAAATTGTATAATATTTATTATTAAAGACACACAATATATATAAATAATATTCAAGATGTGTTTATATACTATTCAAAATAAATAATACAATACTTAAGATACAAGTTATATAATTAGTACTGTTGAGTCATGCACTAATGGCATATTTTTTTCATTTTTTACAATAAATCTTTTTCAATTTTATTATTAGGAATACAAATAAGCTTCTGCCGTTTGAGAAAAGATCGATGTTTCTTGGATTCTATTCGCCTTTTATGTATATCAAATGCCACTTCTAAAAATTTTCAGGTTAAGTGGGAAGTCCTACCTCACTCTCTGTATTCATCAGACATTGCCCCTTCTGATTATCACTTGTTTGGGTCGATGGCACATGATCAGTCTGAGCAACACTTTTCATCAGATAAACATTCTAAAAATTGGGTTAATTCATGGATAGCCTCAAAAGATGAAGAGTTTTTATGATGGGGTATCCAAATGCTACCAGAAAGATGGGAAAAAGTAGTGGCTAGCAATGGCCAATACTTTGAGTAAAATGTAATGTATCATTCTTTCCCAATAAATTCCTAATTTTTTATAGAAAATCACAGAAACTTATTTGTATCCCTAATATTATCTTCAAATGTGAATTCTATTATAAATAATATTGTGGTTATCATAAAAAAACTTTATTAATTAATATTTTTACATAAATTTTGCTTCAATGTCATTAAATTGGAAGTAATCAAAGTTTTAATTTTTTAATTTTTACTATACATCTTTTCATTCATATGTCCTTTTACGTCAGTCCCCTGAAAGACATATAAATGGTGCGTTACTGTACTATGAAGAAACATACAAAAAAATATTAGCATTGTGTAATTTATAGGAAGCTTTTAAGCAATTCAAGAACAAGTATCTAGGCTTTAAAGTTGGATTCTCTACATTTGCAGAACTGAAACCAAAAAACTGCATTTTGGCTACAGCAAATGAAACACATTCTGTCTGTGACCGTCATGTACAATAAAATGCTCAGTTAAGTACTTAATAGATAGGACATCCAAAAAATGTGAATTTTCATGAATAATCAGAAGTAAAAAAATTAACCAAATGCATATATTTATTTCTAATGAATATAGGTAAAAAAAAAAAACATGTTATAAACTTATTAAAATTTTCTTTGAATTTTTAATTTTGGGTAGGAGGAAAGAAGCTAAAATCTCTCCTTGCCCTGGGTAAAAAAAAAAAAAAAAAAAAAAAAAAAAGATTCTAGTTTTGGCCTTGATTATGAAATATCAGACATTGTTTTGAAATAATAACATGTCATCATAACTGTGCTGATAAAAAAAAAAAATTTATATATATATATGGTATAACTCAGGGTGCAAAATTTCCTCTCACCAGCTCGCCATTGGCGAGTGGAAATTTTACAGTGGTGAGTAAAATTTCGGTCTAAATGTAGATTGAATTCTTACAGTATACTGTGCTACCCCCCCCCCCCCCCAAAAAAAAAAAATATATATATATATATATTGATTTTAAAACGTAAAATCATGCTAATCTTAGGTAAGGTAACCAGCCATCCTCTTTTTAACAAGACAGTCTTCTTTTTCAGCTATCTGCCCTGACGAAAAAACATTACACGACTATGACTTATGACTTATCAGGGAGGGCAGCCCTCAGCAGGACACTGAGAGCAAGGGCACATCGACCAGAGGTCTATTGTACCCAGACCCAAACACATCCTTATGAGAAAAGCCTCGTAGCTGAAGCAAAGCTCAGCAGACACCTGACAGGAATATCCTGCAGCTCCCAAGGCTCAATAAGATGCCGACCAAGATGCTCAAACCTGTAAGCAGAAAAGGCCTCACAGTCACACAAAATGTGCCGAGCAGTCTCCTCTTCCAGACAACAACCACGACAGATGGGATCAGAACTGATACCCATAATGTTCAGATGTCTCTTAAGGGTACAATGACCAGTAAGAAGGCCAATAACCTTACATGACTAAAAAATTCTCTTTTTTCAAATGAAAAGGATTTAGTCTTTAATTTCAAAAACTTTGCAAAATTGGGAAGCTCAATCGGCTGTTGGTTGTATCGAACATTGAACACTATTGTTTTTAAGCATTAGGTTCACAAAAGAATGACGTTTTAATAAATTTGCCAAGAAGCATATTATGGTTTATGTCTATTCAGATTTTTCGAATCACAAAAAAATAAAAGAATTCCCTATATTTATATTTGTATGGTTCTATGATCCAGAACATGGAATGCCTATTGAAATTGTCATGAAATAATTAAGAAGGTGGTGCTCCAGATGATACACGGTGGGTTGACGTGTGTTCTCACTTTTGCATGAATAGTACTCTTTATAAAAATAGGCCCACCAGTGACCGATAAGTTTTATCTTCGAAGTTAGTGTACATAAGACGCTGGGTTTAATATCTGGTTGCGCTCGTTGGCTTAGTCGTTAGAAATATTCCGTGGCTTTCTCCGAAACTAGCGCAAATATGGGCTAGGACCTCTTAGAACAACCCCACGGAGGATTCTCCTACTCAGGCCTAGAGCCCTAGTACAGACAACTGGTCTTAACGATAGCACTACCACCACCTCACAAAAATATGCAAAAGTTAGTTGAATTCGTTTTATGTCTTGCTGGCAAAAACGCTCCCATAAAGCGACTGTTTTCTTCAGTGAACAAAATGTAGAGATGTGAAAAAAATTCCCTTTATATACCTACTTTAAAACTTGTTAACTACTAAGACTAATTTAGGTTATACTTGTGAGAACTTTTATAAAATGTTCATAAAGAGTGACTGTTCATTAAAACAAATTGTTTCATCTGATAAATATTAATTTTATTTTTTCATTTACCAATTTTGTTTTTTTTCTTTTATGATTATTATTTAATAATAAAAATGTCTGCCAACTTTTTTTTTTTTTTTTTTTTACGTAACTATATGAAAGTACCAAGGGAAAAAAAAATTATCAGTAGCAAAAATTAATAATTAAAAAAAAAATTTAAAAAATCTATATTGTCCAGTAACATATATAAAAATTAGGGATTGTTCCTCTGGTACCGCATATTATTAATTTAAATTAAGGCATACTGATCCAAATTCATCATTTGAGATAAAAATGTTTCCACCACTTGAGTAAAACAACTTTTGAATCGGTTTTTATAATAATTTTCATTCAATTTTGTATCCTCTAAAATGACCTCTTTTTCAAAATTTAATATCTTCTATTTTCTTAAAAAATAAAAGACAGCGTAATTTCTCCTCTTTTTCCAATAAAAAATTCGGATCACCTTATACATAAAAAATAGAATAAATTAATCAGATTTTGTGGCGAGTAACTTTTTTTTTCAGCGAGTGTAATCGAAGTTGAAATTTCGGGCCCTGGTATAACTTATAACTGTAATTGGGGATTCCAATTAAATATAAACCTAGAAATTTTATTTAAGGCTTATTTAATTTTAGCAAGAGTGAAAAAGAACCATTCTAGGAACTGAACTTGCAACTTTATAATGATGCATGCCCCAAGGCTTCAGTGAGCTATTTGGTCAACATGACTAAGAATATTTGTTCATGTAAAAATTTGGAAAGCAACTGAAGTGTATAGAATTAGTTATTTTTCAACTCTTTATCTACTGCATTATGAAACAGACAAAAAATGTATTTGAAAGACATTTTTTTCAAATTTTTTAAGAGTATTTTTTAAACCCTTTCATAGTCATAAACATACGGTCAGAGGTTTTTTTTTTTTTTTTTTTCTGAATGGTTTTATTCGTTGCTATGATTTGGCTACATAGAAGAAAATCAGTTTCTCAGTATTACTGATAAATTTGTAACATTATTAGTGCTTAACCACTCAAAAATATATAAAAGTCATTAAAATAAAACAGCTTAAAAAAAAAAAAAAAAAAAAAAAAAAAAGAAAGAAAGAAAAAAAAAATGGCAAGACCATGAATGGGTTAAAGATATCTGCAATAAAAAGTATGCACATCTACTCTAATAACTAATGAGGATTTTCTTTAGTGTACAACTGGTATACAGAGGTCGAAAAAAGTATTTGGACTTTTAAGATACTTTTATGCTCCTTATATTTTTCCACAAATTGTTATGTACTTACTGTCATTCACTACAGTATGTTTGTGAATCTCAAGCTAATAAAAAATGCACCTCTATTTTAAGGTAAACATAAGCTTTTTCATTTGTCTCTCCATGGCTCAGATGGTTAGAGCGCCATGTTAGTAACGCGGTGGTCGAGCATTCGATACCCCGAATATCCAGAGTGTTAATTTTTGCAGATAATGAGTAGAAAAGATGTCAATTGATAAAAGAAAATTTTTCATTGACTACACAGTATCCTAAGAATTTTTGAAGAGTTTTTAAGAGGCCTTTTTTTATGTTTTAATGCTGAAATTTAAGGCAAAAATTTAGTATTCAAACATAAAAATATTTTATAAAAATTAACTCATCAATAAATTCACAAAGTAGTACACAAACATATTTAAAATATTTTTTTAAACTCAAAATTAAAAAAAAATGTTTGCAGGGAACAACATTGTATGCATATTTTTATAATTTTAAAACAATTATGCAGTTATTTATGAAAAAAAAAAAAAAAAAGTTTTTATGCATATTTACGTTTGTAATGAACGATAGATGGCACAACCAGATTAATAACTAATGGCCAATCATACCAATACATTGGTCAGTGGAAGTTGCAAATTTTTTTGTATTAAGGTGATATTTATCATTTCACTTTAATACAAAAAAAAAAAATTTAAAATCATAACTTCAAAAAGATTTATGTGATATGATACATTAAGAATTTGGGTTTTTAAAAGTTTTTTTTAAATAGATTATTCTAGAACTGGTGTGAGATTCATGAGATAATATAGAATTCAATTGTAACACTCGTGAAAAATGCCAAGCAAAAACAGCGAGAGCATTCTATAAAATCCTTTCAGGAACAAACACAGCTACATGTATCTATCATCTAGTGCCTTGTAGTGAGAGTAAAGCAAGAGGTATATGTATGTTCTATTCACATAAATACATTTGACATTTCTTCCATAAACTTAATTCAGCTGCTTTTTAAACGAATGGTGCTTTAAAGTGCTGTTGGTTACTTAACCCCTTGAACTGCAATTTATTTTCAGTCAGCACTGCTCATGTAGACAATTTAATTTTCTTAGTTTTAAGAGGAGGGATTGGTATAGAAACTTACGGTTTTGTTGCTCAAATAATTTGTTATTATTAAAAATAATACCGTATATTTTCGTGTATAAGCCGAGAATTTTTGGAAATTTTTCGGAAGCTCAATTACGGGGGTCAGCTTATATATGGATCCACATTTCTAGCAAAAAACATACATTACAAACAATGATTGGATACATATATTTTAAGCTTAAAAACTACTAGTCAATACCCATCAAAATTTGACGGAACTAAAATCTCTTCACACCATAAAGTTTAAAACACCCTTGCTTTAATATTTCACATTGATCATAACCGGTTTAAAAACCCCTGCCCAATTTCCTGTATTTGTAAAACCACTTTTATATAATCCAAAATATTAACTTATTGTATTCTAAAAATAAACTGCAAATCGGAAATAAAGTTAAAATTTGTTTTTACTGGAATAGTATTATAACACTTTATTCTATCAAAATAGTATATTTCAACAAAAGTATACTGTTAAAAATAAATAAATAAATAAGTTTTTACTCGTATAAAATATCAATATTTTAATGTTATTCTTTTCAAATTATTTTTACTCTAATACAGTATCGAAATGAAATATCAGAATTTATAATAATTAGATAAATAATAATTAAATAAATAATTAAAATAAAATAAAACCCCTTTTGATTTTAAATATTTATCTCCATCTTTTCTAAACAAAGTTTTAAACTGATGAAAGTTAACTTTTAAAGAACAATAAACTTTGATAATTTGTTAATTTTAAAAGATTTTTTTTTCTAAGAAATGGAAAAAATAATTTTAAGAATATGTTATAATATATTGACATGGTAACAGATGGCGCCACATTCAGTGTACAGCAATTTTCGGCGAGCGAAAATGCATATGAAGATAACCAATGCCGATACGTATTCGCGAATTGCTTTGTTTTTAATAGGTATACTTCCTTGAAAAATATGAATTAATCGTGTGAATTATTCTTATGATTGAGCCACGGAGTAATATTAACTTTAATTAGGCGTTAATGAGCTTTAATTAGGCGTTTGCCATAGACATATCAATATTAATATCGTCTGCTTCATTTATCATCGGTATTCTGCATAAATAAAGGCATATTCCCGTTCCCAATTGGTTCAAAATTTTTTCGCGCATGCCCACATCGTACGATTTTGGTCTTACAGAATATGTTTTGTGTTTTAATATTATAGATATACAGTAGAAGATCTTTATAACGCAAAGCTAAAAACACAAGGTTTTGCGTTATATAGAATTTTGCATTTCACACATCGTCAAACTTACCTTGTAAACATGGCCAAATATGTCTGAAACATATCAAAACAGAGTAGGACATTTTAAAGTTACATTTCTTGGAACAAAAAATTAGGTGGATAATAACTTTCATTCTAAAATTTACTTTATAAAGTTAGTCCATATATGCCTGTACAAAATCATTCATTATACTGCTCACTTAAAAAAAAAACTAATGATAGCAATTTTTTCATTAAAAATCTCTGAATTAAGCAGATAAAGAAAAACAAATGTATCACATCTACTTCTCAACAAAGTAACATTTTTTTTGGAAGTATTTCTTAACTGCAAAATTTATTGTTTATATCCAAGAAATTTTGCGTTATATAGAGAATTGCATTATATAGAATTGCGTTATAAAGATCTTCTACTGTATAAAGTAAAATAGTGATATTAAACCTTATTTTTAAATAATTATCACATATAAAACTCTTAAATTAGCAATTTTAAATTTATTTCATGAAATGATCGATGTAGTCGCGTGTGTTTACATTTCTTTTTTCTTTTTGATCTGCAGGTAACTGAAGTCATCGGCAGAGTGCATGAACGGAGTAAATTCTCTGTCTGATTCAAAAATAGTATAAGAGAAACTTGAAAAAACAGGCCTCCCGATCATATTTTTAATTTATACAATTAAATTTAAATCATCTCTGTTTAAAATGTTTCTAGGCTTACACTAGCAAAAGTGGCAAACCTTCGCATTTTTTTTTTTTTAAATAGAAGTACTTTTTTTTTTTGTGGAAGATTGCCTTCAAGCACTGATAAAAATACTCAAAAGTAGAAATATACAAAATAATTTAGATACGTCATTAAAAAAAAAAATCTATGCAATCAGTCTTTAAACGGCTTATTTATGTAAACATCCAGTGGCTGCACTGCATCATCGACGTTAGGGTTAGGCCTCCTGGTATTACGGCAACCATCGTTCTCAGCTTCAGCTGCCAAGACTTGCGTGTGCGATGCGAATGCGTCTGTGTTTGCCTCCCTTTTGATATGGTTGCCAGAGTTAAAACTATCGCCGTTGCCGAACAGACTGCGATCGTTTTACGTTATAGCTAAGCAAGGTAAGGAATTCTATTAGATAAGCACGCATTTTGCGCAATTTCATTGGACAGATTATCCTGAAAGTTTTATAGATTGGCAATATTTTTGCCGTTTTGGTGATATACTCAAACTTTAAAAGAGTATTTTTTCAATTCGGCTTATACACGAGTTTGCAATTTTGGGCAAATTTCTGCAGGGAAAAACGTACTCTTGGCTTATATACAGATCGGCTTATATTCGGAAATATACGGTATTTGTTTCACACGTTTATATGAATGCTTATTGTTATATATACATATAAGAACATAATTAGTGTCGGGAAATTCATGATGAGCTGGACTTGTCATTTCAGTTCAAGGGGTTAATTACTTGGTTGTTGGCTACTCACTTAAAGGGTTAATTTTCCTTGTTAATAATACTAATTGATACAGTTTGTTTACATACAATCAACCAAGCTGCAAAGAAGCTCAATTTCTTAAACATATGAATTGAAAAGTTAGGATTGACTGAATGTCATGCCTTTTTTTAAATGAGATAAATTCTACTTCTAAATTTGCAAAACTACTTTGTGATAAAAATAAATATCTTCCTGTATGAATCATTGAGAATGGACATTTCTAATGTTTTAATATAATTATTAAACATTTCACTTACTTTCAGTTGATTAAATTCTAGAGTACAATAAAAACCAACTTCACAGCTTCAATTAAAACTTAGCTTTCTTACTCGATTTAGTAGTAGTTGTTGCTTCATTAGCTGGAACCTAAAAAATACACACACACACACAAAAAAAAAAAAAAAAGAGAAAGAAATGTTTAATTTATTAAATGCATATTTTTTTATAATATTTTTTATTTTTTCAACAACATTAACTATATATACTCGTATATATAAGTAATATTGGTTTGGCAACTTAGTAATTTTTTGTAAGTAATTTTTTTGTTTCCACTAACTGATGACAATTTTTTGTTCTTTCAACTATCTTTAGGTATTCTAATATCCAACTACAGTCAAACCCCAATCTATTGTTTCTTCATCCATCGTTTCCCCGCATTGATAATTTTATTTCTATTGTCCCTGCACAAATTGTATTTAAATAATGTTAATAAATGCTGTGCTTCAAAAAGTCGTTTTCCTGCATTCATCATTGTAAAAATTTTCTATTGAAGGCCAAGCGGTTCCATATTGCATACAAACTGGAAAATTTCCTTTCATTCTGAAATAACTCTTTTCCCCATTTCCAAATAGGAAGAAAACTGCGATGCTTATCTCCGGACCATCTATTCATTTTCTAATTTCAGCATGGCAGGAACTAACCTCTTCAGGGTCCCCACTCAATTTTAAAAATAAGATTACCTGCCAGTTTTTCAAGGTCTATTTTTCGCAAATTCCAGTCACAAAATTTGGTTTGCGACATAAAAAGTAGCTCACTGTATAAAACAGAACATAGTTTGAGACATAAAATAAAAGACAACATAGTAACGTGACTTGCGATATAAACTGAATGCTCAAAAAACATTTTCCAGGTTTATATCACCATTTTTCCAGGTTTTGGAGCAATATTTACAATTTTCGCTGACTTTTTTCAATAAAATTAAATAAAGAAGAAAAACGAAGTTTACTAATTACATAATGAAACATAAAAAACCTAACTTTACTTCGTTGGTCGTTCTAAGATCTTTCGGTACCGGGCACCAGGTCCTCTTCAGAAAACGTTCGTACTGTGATGGAACAGGGCTTCTGGCTGCATCCTTGTTGATTCTTCAACAGGTGGTTCCAAGCTCTATTTGGGGCCACTGCGCCACTATCGTTGCATGTTTCTTCATTGGTGGAGATCTCAATTGACTCGCGATACATGGCGTATTGGTAGTTATTGTAATCGGACAATTTAATTGTATTATCGAAGTCTATTTTAATATCGTTTTCGTTATACGTTTTAGCTAGTGCTGTGTTAAGTTTTCCGGTTTTAATGTCATGTTTGTGTTCTTTGACTCTAGTTTTGATTTTTCTTTTGGTGACGCCAATGTATGAACCGGTTTTGTTGTTTTGATCTGTGTACGGAATTTTATATATACCTGCAGTTTCAAGAGGGGGGATGGGGTCTTTGTCACTAAGGATTAGCTGAAAAATATTTTGTTCGGTTTGATAGGGATGTTTATGCCATATTTACTAGCTGTATTTTTAATTTTATTTGCGGCACCGCAATCATAAGGGATAGATGAAGTGTCATCCCTATCAAACCGAACAAAAATATTTTTCAGTTAATCCGTAGTGACAAAGACCCCATCCCCCCCCTCTTGAAACCGCAGGTATATATAAAATTCCATACACAGATCAAAACAACAAAACCGGTTCATACATTGGCGTCACCAAAAGAAAAATCAAAACCAGAGTCAAAGAACACAAACATGACATTAAAACCGGAAAACTTAACACAGCACTAGCTAAAACGTATAACGAAAACGATATTAAAATAGACTTCGATAATACAATTAAATTGTCCGATTACAATAACTACCAATACGCCATGTATCGCGAGTCAATTGAGATCTCCACCAATGAAGAAACATGCAACGATAGCGGCGCAGTGGCCCCAAATAGAGCTTGGAACCACCTGTTGAAGAATCAACAAGGATGCAGCCAGAAGCCTAGTTTCATCACAGTACGAACGTTTTCTGAAGAGGACCGGGTGCCCGGTCGGTACCGAAAGATCTTAGAACGACCAACGAAGTAAAGTTAGGTTTTTTATGTTTCATTATGTAATTTTTTCAATAATTTCGAATTCCCTGACTTTTCCAGGTTTTCCCTGTTCTCCCTGACTTGTGGGAACCCTGCTCTTCAGTAATCCAGGAAATTGTTTTGTGAAATGTGGTTAAGTGTGAAAAAATGATGAATAATACCAAACAAAAGGGCAAGAAAATGATGAGGATGATGATTATAATGCTGATGAAGACTGGTTGCCTGTCGCAGAGGATGTGTCTAGTACAAAATTTAGTGATAATATTTGCATTAATCAAGATGTTCCAACATGCAGTATTCTAAAGCACAGAAGGAATGTGTAATTTCAGAAAATGAAAATAATGGCAAAGAAGCAGAGAATAATTTTTACACTGAGGAGGCTGAGCCTACACCAGTGCCAAGTGTGTTTACCAGAACATACTATTACTAAAATTGCAATGAGAACGTCATAACCAGGGTCTAACTAATACATTTTTTGTGCCACTTAGAATGGATAAAATTATAAAAAATATCCAGGGTTTAGTAAGCATCCACCCACCTAAAGCTGAAGGAAAATATTTTAATTAGTCAGTCAAAATAACAACAATAACAATTCTAATGACTTTTATTTAGTTAGCTTCTACCTTGATAAAATTTTTAATATCTTAATATATATATACAGGGTGATTAGAAAAAAACTACCCCGATATATGAGACCATAGCTACCATACCATTCCGAGAAACTGAATATAAATTTGGTGGAAGGTATTTTGAGGTATGCGCTCAAGAATTATATAAAAAACAACAGTTAAACTCAAACAGCTAAGGTTACAGTGAGAAAATTTCAAAAATTTCAAATGGCAACACCTACTTTTTTTTATTGAAATGTAATCTCCATAGCAAAAAACCATAAATAGCATTGGAACAGTACCTCTAGCACGAAAAGCGGCAGCGCTAGCAGGCTAAAAAAAAAAGAAAGAAAAAAAACGACTGTTACGTGCCTACCAGAGCACCACTTTAATTTTTTAATGACGTCACATTTCCCACTGAGTCTTTGGTTCAGACTAAAGTCTACTGATTCTGCTTCGAAACAAAAAGAAGAGACCAAGGTATCCTTAATTTCATGTAAGGCCACTGAATAAAGGCTTTAATTTCGTTGTTAGTCGTAAGACGCTGTCATAATGACGTCATCACAGTACGTGAAAAACAAGGCATTATAAAATGGCAATCAAAACCAATTTTGATGATGATAATGATGTTTCCCAGTAAATGGCATATTGTTCACAGAGCAAGAAAGCAGTATACACATCACGCATTTCACAATGCCTTATTTTTCATTTAGTGTGATGACGTCACTCTTACAACTAACAACGAAATTAAAACCCTTATTCAGTAGACCTACATGAAATTAAAGACACCGTGACCTATTCTTCTCGTTTTGAAGAAGAATCAGTAGACTTTAGTGAGAGCCGAAGACTCGGTATAAAATGTGACGTCATTAAGGAAATGTAAGCCGTGCTCTGGTAGGCACATCACAGCTGTTTTCTCTTTTTTTTTTAGTATGCCTAGCGTCGGTGTTTTTCATACTAGAGATACCGTTCAAATGCTCTTTATGGTTTTTTGCTATGGAGATTGCATTTCAATAAAAGAAAGTAGGTATTGCCATTTGAAATTTTCAAAATTTTGTCACTGTAACCGTAACTGTTAGATTTTAACTGTTGTTTTTTATATAATACTTGAGCGCATACCTCAAAATACCTTTCACCAAATTTTTATTCAGTTTCTCGGAACGGTATGGTGGCTATGGTCTCATATATCGGGGTAGTTTTTTTCTAATCACCCTGTACATAAGAAATATAATTAAAAGTTCCCCTTAAAATTAAAGCTTCGTTTCTCAACATTAAATGATTCTACCTCCCACTAATCCACTAATAGCGACCTAATTAATTCTTTATTAATTTATTTTCTAAATATTTCCTTAATTACAAATTCTTTAACTGTTCTCAATTCTTAAACTTATTTTTATTTTATTTTCTGATGAAACAAAACTGTTATTTATTATATTGCGCAATGCAAAGGTAAATGTAATCCAGAATGTTCTGACTCCTCCTTCTTGTGTACAGTATGACCCCCCTAAGCCAATCAGAGTGCTTGTCATCCTGCGAGAAGAGAATGTTCGAGGGGTTGCTAGTTGTTCGTTGGAGTAGTTAGAAGTCTGAAATTAGGTTTTTAGGATGTGAGTTTTAAGGAAAGGGCTCACCTATGCATGAAAGCTGTAACCACTCGACTTAATTAAATAATTAATGACTGCAAATTTGTTTCTTTTATTTGTGACTGTCCAATTTCAATATAACATAAAGAAATATATATGTAAACTACTTTACTCATCCGTATCTGAAGATGCCATAAAATTATGGTGAAAAGTTTTGTCTTAATTTTAACACGTATCTTTTTAAATCATATATAAAGACTTTTTTTTTAGCTTTTACTTTACATATGTTGAATTGTCTATTAAAATACACAATTAAAATTCAAAGTTTACTTTTATAATGCATTGGTTATAATGCACTGGTCGTAATTTTTAATCAAATGCAAAGTTTACTTTTATAATTGCAATTTCAAGGCTTTTGATTAAAAATATGTAAGAAAAAAATATATATATGTAACGTATTGTTTCTTTAGAAGATGATTAGTTACTGTCACTTCATATTGAGATAGTTCACTCAATAAATATTCCAAAATAGTTTATGCAGTCATTTTATTGAAGACACTTAGGCATTCAACATGTTATTAACAGTCAATCAGTCTGAGCACGCTGACATGCACATCCGTAGACGAGTCAGGCCGAAACCATCCCGTTAACAGCGGAACCGCAACCAATTCCCCTCCTGGGGCTGTTAACTTAACTTTTATTGATGTGGATTAATTATATTAAGTAAAAGCTTCCATGAAAAAGGCACCAATTTTCGTGTGCTCCCGCTTAAATATGGGTATTCTGGGGCGAGGCCAAACTCCTAATATGAATTCTTATTGGATAATTAAGTAAGCTAAAATCTCGCCTATATTTTATCATTGGTTGACCCGGACATCTAGGATTTAGTATTTCGCAATGCTTTGCCGCTTATTACGACTATTGCATAATTTTGATTGCGAAACATATTCTTAAACCCAATTTCTGCGCTATGACGTGTTTTGTTGAAAAACTAACTTTACTGGGGCTCTAAAATAGAATTCTCACAAAGTTGTTCTTAAAATTAAGCTTTATTCTGAGATAATACTATTAAGATATCATTTAATATTAATTTAATAATAATAATTTTAGAATCTGAATTCTTTTAATCCTTTCATATATATAAAGCAATTTGCGACTTACAAGGGAAGTATGAATCAGTAAAATTGCTTTTGAAGCCAAACCAAGCTTAAATTAAAGAGCATGGTCGAAAACATTGGGTACAGTACAAATTTGCTGCAACAACCCCCATGGGGGCAAGATATAACCCCCTAATAGTTTTAGTTATTTCTATAAAACCCAACAAAACACAGGTCATAGCAAGAACAAATGGTGCTGTGGTAGTGTGCTTGACTTCTGATGCGAAGGTCCTCAGATCGAGTCTCTGTAAAGGCGTTTTATATTTAAATTTTTTATTTCAACTAAAATATTTGTTTTTTACATTTTTAATTAAATTAAATCATTATTTTAAGAGAAAATATTAATTATATTAAAACATTTTTCTTTTTTTTTTTTTTTTTTTTTTTTTTAATTCAGCATGGGCAATTTAACAATTTTTTAATTTTAAACCAATTTATTTATTTATTTATTAAATTTAAAGAAATTAATAATTTAACAGGAAATACTTCAATATTTCATTTAGATAAGATTTTGTTAATGATTATGTTTTATGTAAATTTCTAATTACTATTTTTTAACGATGACATTAGTATCAAGAGTTAATCGTCTGCTCTCAATTGTATTATTTATTCATGCAATTTTTTGCATGAAAAATCCTGAATGAACAACAGCTGTTGCTTAACTATTCGATGTCGCATTTAACTTTTATTTCAAATGTTTCATTAAACAACTGTCAAATTTAGTGGTGTCAGAAGAACTGATAATAATATTGAACACAATGACAAATTTTCTGAAAATGATTTTACTAATTTATAATTAGTTTACATCTCAAAAAATTCAAAATATGGGTAAATATGGATTTTACAAATCTAGTAATCTCGACGAAAAGCCAAATATTTAACAAAATGTTCGTGATGTACAATAACTGACGGTGAATAAAATTGCAATTCAAATAATTGTGATCAATCTTTTTGTATTTCTTGTTCTAATTGTGAAAAATACTTATGGTTTCATGATTTTTCTACTTTTAATCACAACTGTTATAAACTAGAAACTATACTCGTAGCTTTAAATGTTATTTTCTTTTTTATAAATAAAAAAAAGTAAAAATATATATTTCATAAATTCATGGTCAATACTTTATTAACTAGAATACTTTAAAAAAAAAAAAAAAAAAAAAATCTTCTTAATATAATTAATATTTTCTCTTATAATAATGATTTAATTTAATTAAAAATGTAAAAAATAAATATTTTTGAAATAAAAAATTAAAATACAAAACTCCTTTGCGGGGACTTAATCCAAGGACCTCCGTATCAGAAGTTAAGCACGCTGCCACAGCACCATTCATTCTTAATACAATGTGTGTTTTGTTGGCTTTTATAGAAATAACTAAAACTAATAGAGAGTCATATGTCGTCCCCATGAAGGTTGTTGCAGCAAATTTCTACTGTACCCTATGTTTTCGACCATGCTCTTTAATTTAAGCTTGGTTTGGTTTCAATAGCAATTTTACTGATTCATACTTCCCTTGTTAGAGGAAAACTTAAACAATGCATTATTTTCTCTTTGGTGGCTATTTTGTCCTAGAGTTTTTCTAGCCTTTGTTTGTTTTAGTTTCCCTGCATAAAAATCATAACGCAGATTTTGACCAAAAAAGAAAAATCCAATACAATTGCTATGTTAGGGAAAAAAGCAAGTAATGCTTTTTTTTAGAATAACCAGTCTTTTGAAATTGTCTAATTTTTGTTTCTCCTCATAAAAATTGCAACATAGAGGATTTTTGGTAGAAAATACGGATAAATAGAAGATGCCACCACTATTTTTGAAGGGGGGAGGAATAACTCTTTTGAGATAAGTTTCTCTTTTTCATTGATTTTATTGAATGGTAGGCAGGGGTGTAGAAAATGTTTTTACTCCCAACATTTTCCCCAATCCATATAAAAATTTCCCCAAAATAGGGGTACGATTTTAACAGCGATTTTTGTAATTCATTGTTAAAATCGATATCATTTGTATATTTTTCTGCAAAATTTCCCCAATCCTAGATTGCTGGATTGGGCATATTCTGCACCCCTGATGGTAGGTACTTCTGTTCTACACTCAGCATTACTGTTATATTTAATTAAATTTATGAAATAAGAATACATACCACTGACTGAAGACTGGCATCATGAATTTCTCCTATGCTTCCATCAGGCTTAATACGAAAAAACACATGTTCAAAAGGATCGCTGGAAACAGCAGGGAGAGGTTTTGCTTTTGGTTCAGTGCGGTGCACTACATTTTCTTTTGAAGGCACTTTTTCTGACGGAGGAGTAAATTCAGTTTTCAAAGTTTTATTTTCCTTTGTATTCTGCCTCAGGCTTTCTTTTATTGTGGCTAAAGGTTTTAATTCATCTTCACTGTTAGTGTCATCAAAATCACCAAAACTCAGACTTTCTTTTATTGTGGCTAAAGGTTTTGATTCATCTTCACTGTAAGCGTCATCAGAATCACCAAAAAGTTCATCAAAATCCGTAAAATAATTTTCAGGGTATTTTCGTTTTCTTAATTTTTCTTGATACATATTTTTCTTTCTCGAATCTGAATTAGTCTTTTCCTTTTTCCTGATTTTTTGCCTAAGTCTTTTCCTGAACAGAAACATACGAATTTCATTTTCTGTATGTGGTACTTTTTCGCCAAGATTTACACGGGGATTAAGGTTACAAACTTTCAAAAAATTTATTTTTTCAGCTTCATCTCTTACTTTAACATATGTACCTTTTTTTGTTGGATCGGGTATTTTAATTGTTATTTCTTTTTTTGTAAGCTTAGATGAAAGTGATTTCAGTCGACGACGAGATTTAGTTGTCTTTTTTTTGGGATAAGATGTAGAGCTTACTGGAATTGATGTTTCTGTTTTAGGAAGTTTAGGTGGATGTGATTTCAGTTGACGATGAGAATTAGTAGTTCTTTTTGGGTGATAAGATACTGTAATAAATCTTTTACCTTTGAAAGGAAATTTTATAGCAACTTTCTTAGATGAACGATTCTTTTTAGTACTCGAAGTAGAGGCAGAAGAAAACACCGAGGGTGCATAACTTTCATCATCAGTAGATTCATCATCACTTGATTCCTAAAATAAGAAATACAGTAAGTAATATGGATTAAAGGAACATAAACGCTCCTATAAAACAGGAGATTTAATTAAGATCAAAACTCGTAATCCATTCTCTCAATAGTGATCCTATTCCGGATTTTGAATACTTTAAAATTTTAGCTTCTAATGTAAATATCTATGAATCCCGTATTTTTCTAGAGGGCACTTTTACCAAAATGCAACATTATGCCTTGAACGAGGCTAAAGCTATTCCTCCTGAATATTTAATCTTGCTATGATGTATTATGAATTTTTGTAAATGTTGTTTGTGCTTGTATGTTTGACACTGAGGAGGGCTAGTGTTCCAGCCAAAACGTCTGTTTTGTGTTTTAATGTTTTTAATTAAAATGTATTTTTAAAGTATTAAAATTTTTGTATTTTTTTTTATCTCATTTTAAATGTTACATTGGTTTTAGTAAGTAATATGGTATGGCATTCACAGTACTTTACTTATAAAATGACATATTTCAGAACTTAAGTGTAAGATAAAATAGTATATTTAATTATGTTTAGTGCTGTTTAAAGGTGTTAAAGTGTGTACCAATGAGAAATATGACATATAGACAGGGTTTAAACTGCCATTAGTATTTTTAGAATTTTGCTAAAAGGTATCATATTTTGCTAAAACATGTTGGTCAGAATTTCGCTAAAAAGCTAAAACTGGATAACTGTATAAAATATCTCTATATAATAGATCAGATTTTTTTTTTTTTTTTAATATTTACAGGCAAAAACTATGAAAGTACTGAAATTTTTGGGAATCATTATTTATATAGTAATTTGGATTTATTTTTAATTTTTAATGATTGAATTTAAATGCAAAAATATTGAAAAGTATGTCAGAATTCAGAATTTGATTCATAGAAGCATTCTTAGCACTAGTATTTCACGATTATCTGTCACTACACTTTACTTAATTTTTCAATTGCTTTTTCATTTTACACATATGATATGAGTACCTCTTTTTCTATTGTTAAAATCAAAACATAGTTTCCCTGACTCATATTTTTAAAGTCACAAATATGGATGCTTGGTTAAAATCACCAATGAACAAAAGAATAGAAAATAAAACTGAGGATAACAAAGCTAAGTAAAAGAAATCAATGGTATCCAAAGAATTAACTTTCGAAAAAGCTAAAATAGTGCTTGCCTATTTTCGCTAAAATGCTAAAGTAATTTTTTTGCCAGGTTAAACCCTGCATATAGATATAATGTGTTTGGATTATTTTGTATAACTGTATATTTGTCTGATGTCAATAAGTTTCAATTAGTATCCCCACATTATACAGATACGGAATACTGAATTTGTATCACCTACAAATATCCACTTTAGAGTTATTAGTTTATTTTTGCACCTCAATGATGATAACAGACATAGAGATGTAAAAATGAATCGCTACATAATTTGAATTCAAAGCATCTCAAAATATATAATTATAGCAAAATTTCAACTTTGAAAATTTGATGATCCAAAATAATTTCTCTAATATATATGGATATAAATAGACAAAAATTACGCTGTTTCAGAAATATAACTGAAAAATTCTCTTCAATACAAGGTTCCATCCTCCCTTTTTTTTTAAAACCAAAAATAAGATTTTTTAAAGCATAAAACACAGGGGTGATTACAGCTCAAAGTTAAAAAGCCCTCAGTCTTTTTGTAACTTGTATCAGCTAATAAGTAGAAATAATAGAATTTGGTCACGTATCATTAGGATGACAATTAATAGGAAATATGAAAATCTGGAAGGATTAGGATCTGGACCTGTGCTATTAACTAAATAAAATATACATTGATTACACATGCAATGAAGTTTTTTTCTTCAAGCTGATGCGTTTTTCTTGTGTATTTTTAGATATTGATTAAGGGAAAACTATTCAAAAATTTCTATCATTTATAGATTTGACAAAAAATGTAATTTTGCTCCACATTTTCAGCTCCCATATAAGTTATTTCCCTGAAAATCTGGGTGAAGAAAGTGAAGAACAAGAGCCATTTCATCAAGACATCAAAGAAATATAGAGGAGGTGTCAGGGACAATAGGGTGTTAATATGTTAGCAAATTATTGTTGAATACTGCATAGAGGATCACTCCTCCTCAAGATCCCCAAAAGAAAAAGCTCTAAAGGGAGCTTCAATGTAAAGAAACACATTCAAAAGGTAATGTGTAGGGCTGTGCCGATTAATTGGTTCGGTTAATCGATGAATGCATAGTCCCAATCATTTTTTTAAATCGAGTTAATCGGCTCGATTGATCCAATTAATTTTTTTAAAAATCCGATTAAAGTTTTCAAACTCCGAATTAAAGTAAAAATTTAAAATACTGTTTAAACAATCGATTGATGACAAAAGAGAACCACTGTCTACTAAGTAAATAAAATATTCATTGATTCTTCATTTTGATTTTAGCATGTTGATAACATGACAATAACCTTTTTCTTAAATACAAAATAGTAAATAACAAAAAAGAACCATCTACTATTATCAAAATAAAATATTCATTGATATTTTGCACCTCTATGTACTGATACTTATATAATTGTGATCAACAAGAAAAGGCAATCATTTATTACTAACAAAATAAAATATTGATTTAAACAAAATTTGAATTAAAGAAAACTGATTTAAAGAATAAAATCTTGTTGATATATCTATAGAATTAAAATCTTGTTGATAAATAAATGTCTTCGTATTTTATTTATTTATTTTTTGTGATACATAAAATCACGTGATCTTTAAATAATTATGAATACAGTGAAACTTGAATAATTCGAACTTGTTTAATTCAAAATTCTGGATAATTCAAACTTTTCACTCGGTCCCTTGAATTTGGTATTAAAATAATGTTAAACATTTGTGGATAATTCGAATTCTATTTTGGATAATTTGAATTTTTCATACAATTACCTTTAAAATATTACTATAAAATTTGTTCCCGAGATTTTTCTCAGCTAATATATTTTAAGTCTTTCAAAAGAAGGATAAGGAAATACAAGAGAAGCCCCTAACTAGTGCATCAGAAGATAGGGTGCATATACATGAACTTAGAGGTTTTTTTTAATTGAAAGTCATATCTAATGAAGAAGATTCTATTTTTGTATCAAGTCATATGCTATAAGAAATAAAAAATATCTGACTATTTTTAAAAAAGTGTTGAATAATAAAAAATATTGATTTAATGGGAGGGGGGATGTAGCAATATTCTTAGATATAAAGTTTATGTGTTAAATCTTTGATCGTAGAGTTTTAATTTTTTAATTTATCTTTTTTTTTTTTGACAAGATAGTATATGTAATTCGAAATTTTGGATATTTCGAATTTATTCTGGTCCCTTCAACTTCGAATTATCCAAGTTCTACTGTATTTTGCACATTTATGGACATAAAAAATAACATGAATTTACACAAGAAATAAAAAAGTAATCAGCCCGTGATATTTTTAATGATTTGAGATCATTGTCTAATCAGGGTTTGAAACATTTGAGTTAGGCCAAATTTTGATTTTTATGTAGTAGGGTTATTAAGTTTCCAAGAGATTCTTATGCGTTCCAAATTCTATCTAATAATTTATTTTGAATAAAAATGACTTTAAAAATTTTAAGCTTTTCAGACAAGTTTAACTACAAGTTTAAATTTGATTAATTGAAAATATTTATTTTAAATCGGAACCATACAACATTCTACAAATCTGATCAAATCCATTGAATTACATTGGGGGTGGAGGGGGGGGGGGGGGGTAGAAAGAGGATATTTGACAACTGTCCCCTATTAAGGAAACAACGCATATAAAATATATGAATATAATTTGATTCATTATTTTTTTGGAATTATGGAAAAAGAGCAGATTGCATAAAGTTTTTTTTTTCTCCTATACTTACTGAAAGTTCATCATCACTATCTGAGCTTGAAGTTGCAACATGATCTTGCTTTCTGATGTTTTTTTCAGTCCTGCCAGAGCTAGTGGGGCGAACGCAGGTGCGTTTCTTCTTCTTTAACTGAGTACTAGGTAACTAACATTAAGGAATAATGATTTTGTGCATAAAAATGCAACAAACCAAACCAAATGATGCAATAAAATGCCTCAAAATACAAACATTAAAAAATGATAAATACACTGATGTATCTCAAAGGTCTTTAAGGTCAAATTTGACCTTAAAGACCTTTGAGACCTTCAATATCTCAAAAAATGCTTATTTATTTTTCTTTTAAAAATTACTTGTTATTCTTACGTTTATTATCTATAATTATCGTAAGTTTCAACATCGCATGGCCAGAGGCTACTGAGCTACAAATTAAAATGCAACCCTCTATCATTATTTCCGTACTAACCTAACCTAAGTTTTAGCTGTTGATAGCTGTTCCCCAGTGACAGAAAATTTTGTAGCTGTCTGTGACAGGTTTTTAAAATTTCATAATCTGTCTGCGAAATTTGCATGTAGTTGGGTGAAAATGGCTTACACTCAAAAAGCCTGAAAGCTGATAGAGACAATCTGAGGGGGGGGGGGGGAGGGAGCTTAACAACAGTGATGATCTCATGCAACAATACACAATACATTTTACTACAGAACAATATAGTATAAACAATTATAAAATAATAAGTTCAACTCATTCAATTAAATATTTCATAGCAATGTTTGACACAACACAATAAAAATAATTATAAATAATAAAAGTATTAATTTTAGTTTTGATACAGAAATTTTTATAAGTAAATTTTGAAGTGGAGGAGAAGTTTTGGAGCAGTTTTAAATGAAATTAGCACTTTTCTATATTCCCGTAGAATCTCAGTAATAGGTAACAGGAGAAAAGGAATACACACATAATGCAGCCTATCAAGGGAGATCTAGGCTCCTAGGTCCCCTTTGATAAGCACTGTTTTGTATGTTCCTACCAAAGCATCTATAGGAGGGGGCTCTAGAGTTCCTACCAGTGAACATCTAAGATGCCATACATCAGTAGCGCATTGTCGTGGGCGAAAAATGTCCGTAAAATGCAGACAATTTTTTATGACTGCAGACAAAAACTCTCTGAAAGTTGCGAGCAATTGTTTTTTATTAGTACAGACAAAGAGTGTCCGAAAGTTGCAGACTAATTTTTTTATTAGTGCAGACAAAAACTGTCTGCAAGCCGTTTTTCTGTGTCGCAGCATTTCTGCCTCCGGGAGCCGTCCCATGATGAAACTTATTATAATATAGATAATAAACGTAAGAATAACTTATAAAATTAAATATTTATATATTAAATACTTATATTTTTATTATTAAATAATTATATTTTTAAAAGAAAATTAAATGTGTACTTTTTGAGATATTGAAAGTCAAAGGTCAAAATCTTTCACCTTAAAATGAAAAAAAATTAAAAATATATACATGTGATATACCATTTAAAAGCTTGTATTATAAGCTTTCTAATGATACCGATTTTATATCTCTAAGTTAATTTGGGAACAAAATACACGTAAAACTCACGTTATGTTAGTATGGAAATACTGATGAAGGGTTGCATATTAATTTATAACTCAGCATCCCATGGCAGTCCATAGCTGAAACTCACAGTAATTATAGACAATAAACATAAGAATAACATATAATTTAAAAAAAAAAAATAAAAAAAAAGTTTTTTGAGATATTGAAGGTCAATGGTCAAAATGTTTGACCTTAAAATGAAATTTAAAAAAAAATACATACATGTGAGATATCATTTGAAAGCCTCTATTATAAGCTTTCTAATGATACCAATCTTATATCTCTAAATTAATTAGGGATCAAACTATGAGTAAAATTTACGTTATGGTAGTATGAAAATACTGATGGAGGGTTGTATATTAATTTATAACTCCCAATCCCACGGCTGTCCCAAGTTAAACTTACAGTAATTATAGACAATAAATGTAAGAATGACATAAGGTAAATGCACCAGTAGTGGACACTTTAAGGACATTTTCCGGCTATTTTTTGTGTAATTTCCTAAATTTTAGAGTTTCAAAAAATAATTAATCTTTCAGACCTTTACTAACTCTTTCTTAACACGACTGTATTTTGAAAATTACTAATTGTAGCATTTATATATGTAAAAAATCAAAAACCTGAAGAGCTTAAAATGAGCCAGTAGTGGACCCCTTTGAATTTTTGCTTTAAAATTAAACTCTAAAATTGCTAGATTACAGAATTCTGTCCACTACTGGATCTGGCATTAAAAGTCCTATGAGCCAGTAGTGGACAGGGCTGTTCACTATTTGTCATGATGACAATTTTTGGGAACCAATAGTGGACACCCATAAAAATACTATATGTGTTAATACAAGATTTAAAAAATAGCACAATAAATGAATTCTGCATACTTATTTTAGTCATATGAAAGCAAAAGGTAGAAGAAATCAGTTAAAAATAAGCAGAGAGCGAGCAAATAAAATTTCATTTCCTTATGCAAAGTGATAAGAAGAAAACGGCAAAATCACAAAAAGCGCAATTTTTTTTAGTTAAACTAACATTATTTTAAAACTAATGGCCCGAATTAATTTTTGTTAAAGGGTTTAACAGTAAAGGACTATAACTCCCTTCCTGAACATTGCTCGAATCTTCAGAATTTTTAGGTAGCTTATTTTCCGAGTTTAAAATTAAAAGTGTCCACTACTAGTACAGGGTCCACTACTGGTGCATTTACTTTATAATAATAATAAAAAAAGTTCTTGTCAAAAAAAAACTTCATCAAGATTTTTCAGACAATTGAGATTTCCGGTCAGTTGAATGCCATATAGTAGAGCTTTTACTCTAAATTAAGAGATACAAAAAGTAGAATAATCTAGTGACATAATGCAAATTTTATTAGTATTTGCACTGTTTCTGCTACTGGGGGTCTAATTGAACAGTAAAATTTTATAGATTATTTAACAATTATAACAAAATAAAAGAAGAAAATAAGCAAAGGATATAAGGATGGTTCATCAAACATTTTCTATCCAGCCAGACACGTTTAGCACCATTTTGTCGCATCTTGTCATGGCCTTGTTGAAGATATGCATCACTATCACAATCATTCTTTGAGAATTCATGAAAAGTATTTTGTTTGTCTAATTTACTGCACTGTTTAAAATATACATCAGGTTGAATAATAGGGGAAGTCTGTTCAATGTTTCTAGAAGAATATTTTTTATATGAATTACATTTATTAGATCTGTCCCACTGTGTTAACATAGTTTTTGTTCTAGGGATAATCTTTGGTGAAAATGGACTTACAATGGAACTATCTGAATTTAGAATAGATGCATAATAATTGTGTTCTATGTTTATTTGTGCAGCAGTGTGTTCTCTAAATGAGATTCCTTTGCTATAATTATGCTCATAACTATGTAAATCTTTAATTTGTACAACCTCGTCGGCTGACAATGTTGCTTCTGAATCAAATTCTTCATTTTTTACATCATAAAGTTTTGATTGTTCTTCCATATTTTCCCTTCCAATACCTCTAGATTTAGATAAGGTATATTTCCCTTGATCTGCAGGTTTAACGATGCATGACTTTCTAAAAGGAATACGATTTGATGCAAGCTTTGATTTTTCATTCGTATATTCATTTGTAATATCACTAGTTTTAAAAGAGACACGTTTTACTTGACTTTTATTTTTAATATTGGTTGACCTTAAGTCAGTACAACTTGATTGGAATTTTGATTTTTTAATTATACTTTTATTTGCAATATCACCACATTCAGAGCCTGACAATTTTGCTTTTGAATTAAAATCTTTGCTTACTGAATTAACAAATTTTGATTTTTCACTCGCAATGTTATTGTGAATACTTCTAGTTCCATGAGAGATATGCTTTCTTTGAGCTACAGGTTTAATAATACTTGACTTTCTAGATGCAAAGTTTTGTAATGATTCCGATGCTTTTTTTGTTTGTTTCACTTGTTTTTTAACTTTGAGTGCAGCATCTATTTCCGCTTTTGGTATACAAGCCTCAGAATCAGAATCTTGAATCTCCTTTTTAATAAAGACAGGTTCAACAGGTCTCCAATCATCTGGCTCATCAACTGGTTCTTCTTTTATTTTAACTCTAAATATTTCCTCTTTTGAGGATACTTCATCTTCTAATTTATTAATATTTGACGAATGTTCTCTCTCTGAAATGCCATCCAACTCCTCCTCAAACTCAATAATCTCTTGCTTAATAAAGGGGACAGGTTCAATAGGTTCCTCGACTCGTTCTTTAACTTCTTTTGTTTTCATCGTTAACAATTTATCCTCCTCTTCTTTTCTTGAAGTCAATTTTTCATTTTCTTGTGATTCTTCATCACTTGACAAAACTATTTCTGAAGAATCATCACTTTCCTCGTATATGTCAATCTCATCATTGATAAGAAGAACAGGACTATCAACTTTTTCTTTTATCTTAAAACTTTCCCCTTTATTTTCTGTTGAAGAAACACTTTCTTTTGAGTTTTTATTACATGGGAAAAGCTTTTCTTCTGAAATTTCCTTACACCCCTCACTCTGGTGTCTAATAGAGTGTACAGGCTCAACAGGTTTCAAGACGGCTCCTTTAACATTCTCGATTTTTATCTCAAGAAATATATCTTCTTTCCCTTCTTTTTCTCCAAATAAAAGTTCTGAAAGACCTGTGTTTCCACACACAGTCCTTTTCTTAATAAAAATTCCAGGTTCCACTGATTTAACAGATTTTACAAGAAACATTCCATCATCTTTCTCTTCTGGAGACATTTTTTCTTTTTCTACTTTTTTATCACCGAGATAGGGTTCTTTTAACGAAACGTCATCCAGGTTTTTAAAAAGCGGCACTCTTTCTTGTTTTGTAACAGTCCTTTTCTGTCCTTCTTGGTCTGGTACAGAAGAACGGAGTGAAGATGATCTTCCATCACTACTGTTGCACTTCTTGACTTCTTCAAGTGCACCATCATATCTTTTGAGCGATAATTTCCTAAAACAATGAAAAAGAAGAAAAGTTGAGGATTCTTTATATTGCTTTTAACATACTCAGCAGAAACTGCAATTACATAATTTTATGGTTACATTATAAACTTTAGAATTTAACAAATGAAAAAACAAATGGCTGGGTTGTATGAACAAAAGAATTATAAGTGCATGATTACTATTACTAACATTTGAACATAAAAAAGTCTGGAGTGACTCCACTCAACTTTCTGAACATTAAGCAGTAAACAGTTGCTTGAATAAATTAAAATAAGAGAAGTCGTTTAATAAAGAAAAGAGAAAATTATATAATAGGGTTTTTGAGTTTTTTCCCCTATAATATGTTGTTTAATTTTATGCTATTGCACTTCTAATAAGTTGAGCCCACAGGTGGTCATGATAAAGAATTTTTCTTCATACTAGACCTATAAATGTTAGATTCACCAAAATCTATATTGTTTGTGCGATGATAAACTATAGCATGTGTATAAATTTTCAGTTCATTCGAATAAGGAGTTTACATGCTATTGCACTTTAAATAATTTCAACTCCCAGGCCATAATTATAAAGAATTTTTCTTTGTGCCCAATAAAAAAAAATCTGGAGTGATTCCACTCGACTTTCCGAACATTGGGTAATTAAAAGTTTTGTAGATAAAGTAAAAAAAGAGGAGTTGTTAAACAAACAAAAGAGAGAAAACCATAATAGAGTGTTCAAGTATTTTTCTCCATACATTACACAATGTTTTATTTAACGCTACTGAAATTTGAGCCCACAGATCAAAATGATAAAGAATTTTTTGTTGTGTCCCTGTAAAAAACCTATAAATGCTAGATTCACCAAAATGCTTATATTTAGTTCAACAGTGATTTATAAAATTCATATAAATTTTCCGCTCAACTGAATAAGGCGTTCAGATGCTATCGCACTTTTAAAAATTTGGTCCCATAGACCATAATGATAAAGAATTTTTCTTTGTGTCCCTGTAAAAAAACTGTAAGTGCTAAATTCACCAAAATCTATACAGTTGGTGCAACTGTGACCTATAACATGTGTACAAATTTTTTGCTCTCATTTAGATGCTATCCCACTTTTAAAAATTTGGCCCCATAAGCCATAATGATAAAGAATTTTTCTTTGTGTCCCTGTAAAAAAACTGTAAGTGCTAAATTCACCAAAATCTATAGGGTTCGTACTATGGTGACTTACAATATATGTACCAACTTTCAGCTTATTCGAACAAAGCGTTTAGATGCTAGCGTGTTCACTCACAGACATACACACACACATACATATATATCATCGTAAAAATAGTGGAAACAGACTCAGGGCACCTCGAAACGTATAGAAACATCAAAATCTCAAATTTGGATTTTTGACATGATAACAATACTTTCCTCACTATAGTGTTCGGAAAGTAAAAACTATATATGCTAGATTCACCAAAATTTATACAGGTCTTTAACAGTGACCTATAACATGTATATAAATCTTTAGCTCAATCTAATATATATTTAAACACTATTGCATTATAAAAGTTTTGAACTCATAATTCATAATATAATGATAAAGAATTTTTCTTTATGGCTCTATAAAAAAAAGTATAAGTACTAGATTCACCAAAATCAAGAATTCAAGGATTCATGCTACAGTAACCTATAACATACATACCAACTTTCAGTTCATTTGAACACAGCATTTAGACACTATCATGTTCACTTGCTCATTACATTAGAAGTTAGCAAAATTATCTTTACACTAGACCTGTTTTAATTCTGAAATTTTGTCATTCTATTTTTATTAGTTTTGAAGATATGACAGTCCAAACACACACATACACATATACAAATACACTTAATTCCCGAACATTACTTTTTTGGATTCAGGAGACATTAAATCATATAAGTTAGGTGAAAACTTGATATAGAATTTTTTGGCAGAATACATTACTCTTATTTCCGATAATAGTTGGGTAATGGAAGTAAAAAATTGTGAACAGTTTGTTTTTAAGATAAAAATATTTGTGAAGGGTCTATTAGCAGACTCTGGAGAAAACATTGTTCACTGTATATTTTTTTAATAACAAAAATTCAATATAAATTGCAACTAATTTCGTTGTTACAACAAATAAAGACAATAATTAATAGGTATTGGTGTTAGCATAGGGATTAAGAGTGATATTTTTTTATTTTACAAGAAGCACCATGGTCGTAAGGAATGGAAGTTGTGAAAAAAATAAAAACTAGAATCAAAGAACACAGCCACAAAAAAATCACCACCGCGTTAGCAAAAGCCAACCAGAAAGACAATATAAATATCCATTTTGGAAACGTTACAAAAATTGCGAACTACAACAACCATAATTATGCTGCATACCGCAAAACCGTAAAAATTATTTATTCCAGTAATTCTTGCAATGGCAACGATGCAGCAGGGCTTGGTAGTCAGTGGCGAAGCATGCTTAAAACAGGGTTCCCACTCAATTTCAAAAATAAAATTCCCTGACTTTTCCAGGTTTTCCGGGTCTATCTTTAGAAAATTCCAGTCACAAAATTTGGTTCGCGACATAAAAAAGAGCTCACGGTATAAGACAGAACATAGCTTACGACATAAAAGGCAACATAGTAGCGTGACTTGCAACATAAATTGAATGCTCAAAAAGCCTTTTCCAGGTTTATATCATCATTTTTCCAGGTTTTTGAGCAATATTTACAATTTTTCCTGACTTTTTTCGGAAATTTCAAATTCCCTGACTTTTCCAGGTTTTCCCTGTTCTCCCTGACCCGTGGGAACACTGTTAAAAGAGCAGAAAGTAAAAGGAACAGCTGCAAAACTTTTGACACCGCAAGTGCCGGTAAGCAAGTCGGGGTACCCCGATGAAAACGTGTTTCGGCCTGCCATGAAGTATGCAAAGGTTTTTTCTTGTTTTTAATTAATATGTTTTTAATTATTTAGTTTGAAATATTTTATTCTTTATCCTTATCAGTTCAACTTTATTTTACAAAGCTATGCTTATTGAGCACATCTTGATTTTCTTACCTATTTTTTAAACTAAATTATATACATACAATTATTAATTTTAGATTGATTTTTTTTTTTTTTTTTAATTAAAAAAATGATGAAAATCTATTTCTGTTTCAGATGCCGATGTTTTACACAAAAGTTGCAGATAGTACCAGAAAAAAAACTGATCCTAAGATTATGGAGGCTGCAATTAAAGAGGTTATGAATGGAGCTGCGCTACGATCTACAGCAAAAAAACATGGAATTCATAAAATGACTTTAAGGAGATATGCAGTGGCGAGGCGTGAGATTTCGTTGATGTCATCGCTATATCTCATCCCCCCCCCTCCCCGAATACGCACAACATCTATCATTCCTACATTCTCTTTATTATATGACACTTTTTGTAAGAAATTGTAAAAAAAAAAAAAAAACATTAATTTAGCAATATATATATATTTTTTTAACTTAAATCTTAAAAACATTATTTTTATTAATTGATTATATTCAATCAATTACATACACTCTGTTATTCTTTGTCTCACTTTTGCTACATCTCGTAATATGGGAAAGTATTTCATAGTTTACAACAGCTGCATGATTTAACATTATTGTTTTTCAAATAACATTTATGTAATCATTCTCTGACTCATTCTCACTTTTGCTATATCCAGTAACATGCTATAATTTAAATTAATGTGTGTAATAATTAATTGATAAATAATGGTTAATTTAATTAATTATGGTATAATTTCAAAATTCGTGAGCAATACATAATTTTACTTTGCTTTATTGTTATTATTATATTAATTTAACCATTCCCTGGCTTATTATCACTTTTATTATAGCACTATCTTGTAATATGGGTAAAAGTAATAGTTTATTAATGAAGTTTTGAGTATTTTGAATTTTTACCAGCTGCGATTACAACTGAATCCCATAATGATTAAATTATTTTTAATACATCATTCGAAAGATATTTTAAAGTTCTTTTATGTTATTGAAAATGTAATTCGAGATTAAGGTTTCCTCATTAAGTTTTCTTTTGTATCTCAGCTACTAATTAAAATATTTTCATAAGTAATACATCATTTGAAAGGTTTGTTGATTTAGAATTGAACAGTAGATTACAGAAATTTCTACCGTCAGATGGTGCTGTAATATTTTAAATTCTAATGAGCGAGGAAGGTGTATGTTCTAAAATGGTTATAAGGTGCCGCAGGCGCCACCGAGCGTTACTTTGGTAAAGTCAGAAATTTGAAAGATCATAACATGGTGAATGAACAGGCTGTTTCAGATACTAAACTGGAAGAGGGTGCCGCAGGAACTACCGAGCGGGAATTTACTGCTTTTTCAATAAAGCTATTTTCACTATATGTCAACAGGCGCCACCGAGCAGAAGTTTCAAAAAGTAAGATTTTTCAAGGATCGCGAACCAGCTGGTTGCTGAAGACGGCTAGTCTATAATAATAAATGGAAAGGTTTGTCTGTCTGTCTGTCTGTCTGTTCTTTTATACGTTCAGCCCCTATTGAACGCAGAAGTACAAGAATTGACATACGGATGCTCTGGAGCCTTTCCGATGTTTTCCTCGAAACAGAATTTAAAAATCTTAATTAGTTTCGGAGATATTAATTAAAATGCTGACCCATATCGATCGCGAAAATGACCAAAAATCCTTATTGCTTAAAAAGAGGCATTCTATCAGCATTCAGCAGACGATTTTAACCGCTGTCTCTAACGGAAAAAAAACATGTGCAAGTCATTAATGTCACATGATCTTTAACTGGGGTTAAAAATTGCAAATTTCAAAGTGCTTCAAATTTTCTTTTTCGTACACAACACTTAATATACAACCTATTCAGCACAAAACCAACCTGCAGTTAAAATTTCATCAAATTTCATTAATAAACAAAGCAGTTACATTTTAATTGCTAATTAAACTTTATTCTAACACGTAATCTATCTTTCAATAGACGATAGGAGTTTCCATAGCAACAAAATACATTTGAAGGAACTAAAAAATACTTTTTCTTTTTCTTTTTTACTTCCATTACCCGACTACCGTGGTATATATATAGGTTTTGGCGAAATAAAAAATATTTATTTTTCTTTTTACTTCCAATAATAAAACTACCGTAGATAATGGAATTAGAGATTTCACGTGATTTACATGTTTTAGAATGTCCTGATTAGGTTTTCTTTTATATCACAGCTACTAATTAAAATAATTTCATAAGTAACACATTATTTGAAAGCTTTGTTGATTTGGAATTGAACAGTAGATTACAGAAATTTCTACCGCCAGATATTTTAAAATTTCGATATTTCAAATTCCAATTAAATTATTTTTGATACATCATTCGAAAGATATTTTAAAGTTCTTTTAAATTATCGAAAGTTTTCACCAGATTTGCACGCTTTGAGGTGTCCTGAATTAGTTTTTTTTTGTATCTCAATTACTAATTAAAATAATTTCATGAGTAATGCATCATTAGAAAGCTTTTTTAGATTTGGAATCGAACAGTGGAATACAGAAATTTGTACCGTCAGATGGCGCTGTAATATATTAAAATTTCAAAATTTCAATTTCTAATTATGATTAAATTATTTTTAATACATCATTCAAAAGATATTTTAAAGTTCTTTTAAATTATCGAAAGTTTTCACCAGATTTACACGTTTTGTGGTGTCCTGAATCAGTTTTCTTTTATATCTCAGTTATTAATTAAAAAAATTTCATAAAAAATACATCATTTGAAAGCTTTGTTAACTTGATACACATTTTAATGTACTTTTACATTATCGAAAATGGAATTCGAGATTTCACCCGATTTACACGTTTTGAGGTGTCCTGATTAGGTTTTCTTTTGTACCTCAGCTACTAATTAAAATAATTTTATAAGTAATACATCATTAGAAAGCTTTTTTGATTTGGAATCGAACAGTGGAATACAGAAATTTGTACCGCCAGATGGCGCTGTAATATTTTAAAATTTCAATATTTCAATTTCTAATTATGATTAAATTATTTGTAATGCATCATTCGAAAGATATTTTAAAGTTCTTTTAAATTATCGAAAGTTTTCACCAGATTTACACGTTTTGAGGTGTCCTGAATCAGTTTTTTTTTGTATCCCAGCTACTAATTAAAATAATTTCATAAGTAATACATCATTAGAAAGCTTTTTTGATTTGGAATCGAACAGTGGAATACAGAAATTTGTACTGCCAGATGGCGCTGTAATATTTTAAAATTTCAATATTTCAATTTCTAATTATGATTAAATTATTTGTAATACATCATTCGAAAGATATTTTAAAGTTCTTTTAAATTATCGAAAGTTTTCACCAGATTTACACGTTTTGAGGTGTCCTGAATCAGTTTTTTTTTTGTATCTCAGTTATTGATTAAAAAAAGTTCATAAGTAATACATCATTTGAAAGCTTATTTTAGTTGATACACATTTTAAAGTACTTTTACATTATCGAAAAATGGAATTCGAGATTTCACCCGATTTACACGTTTTGAGGTGTCCTGATTAGATTTTCTTTTGTATCTCATCTACTAATTAAAATAATTTCATGAGTAATACATCATATGAAAGCTTTGTTAATCTGGAATGGAACAATATATTACAGAAATTTCTACCGCCAGATACGGCTGTAATATTTTTAAATTTCAATATTTCATATTCTAATTATGATTAAATTATTTCTAATACATCATTCGAAAGATATTTTAAAGTTCTTTTACATTATCGAAAGTGGAATTCGAGATTCCACCTGATTTACAATTTAAAGTGTCCTGATCAGGTTTTCTTTTGCATCTCAGCTAATTGAGTAAGAATAAGTAACTGGAATGGAACAATAGATTACAGAAATTTCTACCGCCAGATGGCGCTGTAATATTGATCTAATATTCTAATTATGATTAAATTATTTCTAATACATCATTCGAAAGATATTTTAAAGTTTTTTTACATTATCGAAAGTGGAATTCGAGATTTCACCTGATTTACAATTTAAAGTGTCCTGATCAGGTTTTCTTTTGCATCTCAGCTAATTGAGTAAGAATAAGTAACTGGAATGGAACAATAGATTACAGAAATTTCTACCGCCAGATGGCGCTGTAATGTTTTTAAATTTCAATTTTTCATATTCTAATTATGATTAAATTATTTCTAATACATCATTCGAAAGATATTTTAAAGTTCTTTTACATTATCGAAAGTGGAATTCGAGATTTCACCTGATTTACAATTTAAAGTGTCTTGATCAGGTTTCTTTTTGCATCTCAGCTAATTGAGTAAGACCGTTCAAAATTGGTAAATACAAGTTAATTAGGAGGGGCTGGAACGGTGGGGATCCCAAACCCATGCGCAGCGCGCATGGGTTTGGGACCCGGTGCGAGTTTTTACCGATGATAAAAGATTTTTTTTTATTTTATTTTCTTAATAATAAAAGTTTGAGTTGAGAAGCAATATGCATGTACAGCGCACGTATATCCTCAAGCGTACGCGCGCAGCGCGCATGGGTCTGCGCTGCCGAAGGCAGTGGCGTCCCGGTGTGAGTTTTTACCCGATGCTAAATGATATATTTTTTAATTCCTTTTCTTGAGAATGAAAGTTTATGAGTAATTGTTAGCAAATTTAAAAAACAAATTTTGCTCGAGAATAGTTTGCAGAGCAAATAGAATGCACAGTAAAAGCTACTGAAAAATTGACAGCTAAAGTGTTCAAAAAATAATATAACTTTGTTATGAAATAAAGAGAACAGTTTAGAAACTAACAACTTTTATTAAACTCCATATCTTAACAACTTGTAAACGATTTCAACAATGTTATTAAATTCAACAATTAATAAACAATATCAACAATATTAACATTAACTTAATTATATCTTGTATTTATCCTTAGGCAACCAGAATAAAGATTAACCAGCAATCCTTATAACAATCATTTAAATTTCAGCAAAACCTAACTTTAACAAATGTAAATTTAAATTTCAAAAACTTAACAACAAACCATCCAACTGCTATAAATCTATTTAACTTCAACTTTAAATAAATTATATTAAACTTAACAAATACCAACATTTCTAATTTATCTGAAACTTAATAGGGAAAACTTAATAGACTTAAACCATTTCAAACTTAATAAAACACCAACTGCCATATTTTCAACATTAATAGACTATATATATAAACGTTAAACACAACGACATAACCAACGGCGATATAAGTTAAAGGTATTAACAACAACAAAAACTCAACAAGTTTCATAATCAACGGCAATATAATTTAAAGATATTAACTACAACAAAAATTCAACAAGTTTCAGCAATAACGTACTTTTCAAACATAACAATTTATTAGGAAAAAACGATGTCGGCCTAACGGCTGACAAACAGCATTATACCACACTTAACTATGGAAAAACAACTCACGTAAACATACGACGATAACTGCCGATTCAAAGAAAACATCACCAGAGCCCAGACGAGAGGAGATAATGGAGAGGCAAGAAACATTCTTTAATTCAATATTGTCACGGCATTTTTAAACTTTTAACGCCCACAAAAATACTAAGAGCCATCGACTATTACCATGCTGCATTCAAAACAAAATAAAACAGGGAAACTGATGCAATGCGTAGTTCACCTCCTTGTCTATAAATAGAGCTCGGCGGATCTCAACACCTGGCCAATGAAAACTCGCGGTAACAGCCGAACGCCACGCCATCTATTAGCGGCGATGGATACTACTCCAGATAGACAAGTAAAGCTTGCAAGTGTTGCGTGGATGCCGGTAACTACGAACTTCTGTTGATCGTGCTCTCCTGGAGAAATGTAAACAATACCTCCAAAAAAAAAGATAAGCTCTGTATTAAAGGTGAGTAATAGGGTTTTAAACATTTTTAACTATAGTATGATTACCCAATTTTATACATAATAAAAAGACAATTTTTCCACATGTAAACAATGCTTTTTATGCAACAGCCTAAAATTTATTTCCTATGTTAATCAAGCCTAACACTTTATTTTACTATTTTTGCTTAACAAATTCTTTATATAAAAATTATAAAACTATCCAAAAAAACAACATGGAAATAATTTGACATCAGATTTCCCCCTCCATGTTGATTTTTTCCCTTTTCTTTTTACTTAAAAAAATAAATGGTTGCCCAAGATTTACACAAGAAAATATTAACAAGATATAAAATATTTAACATATAACAAACCAATTTCCAACAAGACTTCAACATTACTTTGTTGAAAAACTCATAAAAACTTTAAGCAGCAAGAACAAACATCTGCTAATTGATAGTCCATGGCACAGTATGTTAGCACTAAGTGGATGCTGCCAAAACTTTAAAAAAACATTAATTGCATATTACATTTACCAAATTTTCACTTCCTCATTGCAAACAAAAAAACTATATACAAGGTATGAATACATTTAATATGATGTATATACAATGATTTGACAACCACATAAACATTAACCATGCATGAGCGCTCATGTCTTACACCATTCATTCCAAAATAAATTAAAAAAACGTATACAAAACATCACAAAGGCAATGAGAAATAGAAAACTTCAAAAAAACATGGATTTTGGTAGGATCCATAAACCCGAAATATTAAACTTGAAAAAACTTAAATGGATTTTGATAGGATCCATAAACCCGAAATATTAAACTTGAAAAAACTTAAATGGATTTTGATAGGTTCCATTAACCCGACACAATTTTAATTTACTAATTTTTACCCTTGATTTACTTTTAAAAAAACTTTATTAATAAATTTATTAAGATTAAATTTAGTAAGAGGCTTTGTGAAAGGATCTGCCAAATTGGACTGACTGGGAATATATCTAAGCTTAAACTGTTCTTCAAATAACCATTCGCGAATAAAAAATAATTTGACGTTGATATGTTTGGATCTATTATTTTCGATCGGGGACTTTGTAAAATCGATCGCGGGTTGATTGTCAGCAAGTAAAAGTGGGGGAGTGTGTGAACCAGGAATTATATTAAATTTAAAACAGTCTTCCAATATATGGTCCAACCACATCAACTCCTTCACACACTCGCACATTGCAACGAACTCGCTCTCCATTGTAGACAAACTTACACCCCTCTCTTTGAAGGTTCTCCATGAAATAGGGCTCTCATCAACAAAAACAATCAAACCTCCCATAGACACAAAGTCGTCTCGATTCATCGCAAAGTCGGCATCTGAATAAGCATTTCAATTTGAGTTACAACATTTTAAATTCAATTTGAATTGCTTAGTATATAAAACATATCCCAAAAGTTTTAACAAGCCATTCCAATGAGGCAGACCAGGGTTGCTTTGAAACTGACTTAAGATATTGACTGCATAGGCTATATCTGGGCGTGTCCTACTGGCAATAAATGACAAACATCCTAAAACATTCCTATATGGAAATCTAGTCATTTCGTCACTTTCTTGCTTATTAGTCGGACAGTCCTTTTTAGAAAATTTAACTCCTTTTACAATTGGAAGCGAAGAGATAGGAATATGAAAAGACTTAAAACGATCGGCTACCTCTTCGATATATGATGACTGAAACAATTGAACATCACCATTATCGTATGAAAATTCGACTCCCAAAAGTTTTTGAGTCTTGCCTAAAATCTTTAAGTCAAATTTCTGTCCCAAATGTTTAACCATGTCGTCAATTTGAGATTGTTTCTTGCCAAAGATGACAATATCATCCACATAGACTAGAAGAACAATAAAACTTTTAAACTTATATGTGCAATTGCACCAATTAAACTTTTCAAAACCCAAATCCAACAAAACCCGGTTCAATTCATAAAACCATAAACGCCCACTTTGGTGTAAACCATATATTGCACGATCAAGTTTGCACACAAGGTGCTCCTTCCCTCGTACTATATACCCAGGTGGTTGGCACATGTATATATCCTCATCCAGAGGGGCATACAAGTATGCACATTTAACATCACACTGAGTGTTAAACCATTTCAAATTTGACACCAAAAGGGAAAAGAAAAAACGTACTATGGAAAAATTTACTACAGGTGAAAATGTTTCATCGTAAGAATCGCCTTTAATCTGGTAAAAACCTTGTGCCACAAGTCTAGCCTTGAAGCGTGCAATGTTTCCATGCTCGTCTCTCTTTAAGGCGTAGACCCAGCGGTTTCCCAAAGGAGCTTTATCCTTAGGTAGCTCAACTAAGTGCCAGACTTTACGATTTTCCATACTTTCCATTTCCTCATCCATAGCAATTTTCCACTCGTCATGTTGTTGGGATTTAATAGCCTGGTTAAACGTCTTTGGAACCAAAACATCTAGTCATTTTGCTTTTTGCCTACGTCTTTTCTTGAACTTGGTTAATTGTGATGATGGAACAATATTCTGATTTACTACCCCTTCAAACAAATTCCCCCCAGAAAAATCAAATATATCGGGATTAAACAAAATATTCTTATCTAAACAAAACCTCTGGACATCGTTAATCGACCTTAATCTCGTATTAGAGCCTTCTGGATAATAGTATATGTCAACCCGTTTACCAGTAGGTCTCGGGACAGCTTTACGTCGCCACACAAGTTCAGACTGCAATCCAACAGGGGAATCGACAGGTTCATCTGAGACACCTTCGTCGACCTCTCCAGGCTCACTCTGCGCGATTATATCGACAGGATCAGATATGTTCTGATCTACTGGACTATCGGCGAGCAGGTCTAAATCGGAAGACGGGGTGCCCAGCACAGCTCCACTGTCCTTACCATACAAGTCCACACCAAAAGAAACATTCAGCGTTTCGATGATTTTATCCTCCTGTGGCAGCCAAACCCGGTAACCTTTAGTTCTGAGGGCGTAACCAATTAGTACTCCTTTTTGGGACCTGGGTGACAGTTTGTGCTGACG